>VDFB02040141.1:0-154292 GCA_007258455.2 Sequoia sempervirens | reverse complement strand
GATGGGGAATTCGAAGGGGCATACATTTAAACGTCGGCCTCGTCTGGGAAAGATCATTCCATCTGAACAATCGTTATTTTTCCTTTGGTTTTCGTCTTTTGAAAAGGGAAAAAATACCATTCTTCCGCCATGGTTAGGGTTCTGTTATTTTCTTAGCCTTGTTTATTCTTCCTTTGGAATCGGGTGGGAAAAATCTATCATAAGCGAAAGTGATCTTGAACGCCATTCTCTTCTTTCTGTTTCTCTGAAGTAATCTCCGGTGGCTCACGATTCTCTTCTCGGGAAGCAAGTAGAGCAGGATTCGGGGTCAGTGGCAACAGTAAATAATACCATCAGGCACGTAGCTATCTCCATTCCCTTCTATCTCTTATGCGTGGTATTCAAATGTGCAATAATTTCCTTCATCGTATACGCGGGTATGAGAATATAAATCTTCTTAGATCTTTTCCTTAATTTGATCGGCATTCCTTCAATCTTATCTTTGCTCTGAAGCTATAATGTTGGAATAGGATAGCCTCCGGCCTGGTCAACAGAACTCTCTCCTTAAATGTGTAGGGTCGCCTATTCTTCCTTAAACGGTTATATCTCTGCAACTGAAACAAATTTTTCTCATTGCAACTCACCTTCTCCTTTAAAATGCCTCCAAGCAATATCGGTCATAGGAGTTTTCTTCTTCTTATGTTCTATGACCTTTTCCTTGAAGCGGCTATCTTTTTCTGAATGAGCTCTGTTTCTTTTAATCTTCTGTTGTTCTGACTGGTACACCTGAAACAGAGTCTAGCTGAACTCGCAACATACTGTTATAATTCTGGAATAATTTTTACAAGCATATTACCTTGACCCTGAACTGTTTTGGAACCTTTTAGGGTATGGCTGAATAGGTCTGAACACTGGTTCTTCCTCTAGGACAATCGTTAAATATCATAAATAAGTGAACCAAATGAATTTATTAGCAAACGGAAGAACTAGAAACACGAATATTTGATTTCATGAAGGTAGAACCCAGAAAACAAAACCTTGTATAATCTTAATGAGCAAGGGATGTGTACATGGCGAGTGATGCCACATAATCAATTAAAAACCTTGGCCAAGGTAGATGCTGCTCGATAGTGTCATTTCCATGACCCAGACATATCATCGATGATCCTTCCTCGATAGGGAGGAACCTATAGAGGAAGGGATCAATCATCGGGTGATAGGTTTGTGGACATCGCTCGCAGGATCCGAGCAACAATTGATCCTTGTTAAATGACCTCATGATGTATGGGCCCTTCAGCTGGAAGAACTGGGAGACCAAGTAGGTCTTGGTTGGGTGGTAAAGCCCCTCGATGATGATTTCTTTTCCTTTCCTCAATAGTATTACTAATGAAGATGGTGACAAATGCAAATTATCTTCTTCTCGCACTAATTCCAGGTATAAGATCTGAATGTTACTATCTGTTGAAATTTTATTCATCTAGAATGTTTGAACATGGTTTTTAACTGAAATTACCATTATAGACTAGTTATTGTTAAATTGCACTGCATAGATGAATTTTGAAAGTTAGTTGTAGAAAACTATGTTAATCGTTGCAAGTAAACCCTAGAATGGTAGTTATTTATTTTGGCATTTTGAAACTGCTTCCTGAAAACCGTTGGAAACGTAGGAAAACTCTAGTTCTCTTGAAAACAATTAGTTACATTTCAGCTGAAGGTAGTTGACAGTTAAACCTTCGTAATCGTAGATTAGTTTGGATGTTACACATGGTATCAGAGCAACCGGGTTCGGCACTGAACCTCGGGCTCATCATGCAGACTTAGGGAACTAAAACAATTGTTGATGTTGTTCCAGGATGGTGTTGATACGACAAACACCTCGGAAGAAGGTCTGTGACCCGATATCTATCCAGATGTGGAAGATCAGGTTATCCTACGACTATTCAGACTGTTCTCTCCCATCGGATACTGAAACGATGGCTGAAGCCCTAAAAAGACTCCGAAAGGAGAGGAAGAAATGGATGGCCTTGAGAAAAGAAAAACTGAAAGTCAAGCTATTGGTTGAAATGAACAAAACCAACACCGAGAAATATGCCAAACTGAAAACCCAACTTGAAACAACTTCAACCTCGGGTTACAGACCTCTTCCGTACACCGGACTCCATGATCAAGAGGAGTCCAACCATACTAGTGAAACTGAACCTTAAACATGGAACCGAGACTATTATGGAAGTGCTAAACATTTTGTAATCCTTATAAGGAATCTACCATCGGAATGATGGAAATTTTGTACTATTTAAAATAAAAGGATTATCGCAGGATGCGATAGAGAATTTTTGTATAAGTAAATCACAAGATGTGATAGAGAAATTTTTTTTGTAAGGATCAAGCACAGGACATGATGATCCATATTTAAGCAATAAATAAAAATTTTGTTTGCATCAACCGAATTTTGTAAAATTACTTCTTAAAATGCAAATGTGTCTTGATGTCTAAAAAGCTAGATGAGTTGTGCAAATAATCAAAGTCTAAAATAAATAAATGTTAAGACTAATTAGAGCCATTAATGTATCTCCAGGATATCATTATAATGGAAAATCCCGGAAATGGAATAAGGGAGGACCAAAATAATAACCCCATGGCCAAACTGGACCAATTATTAGCCTTGATGAATGCAACCCAGGATCAAATAGCTAACTTGGAAAGAAAAGTGGAAGGGCATCACGTGGCAAGTGATGATAGAACGGAAAACCAAAGCGAACAGCAAGGGGAAACTTCGAAAACCTTGACACTGGAACACAAGAAAAGTAAATTGGCTGATGAACTAGCCAAGGACATGAAGAAAATTAAACCCCCTAAGTTTGAGGGCTCTGTGTCGGGTGATTCCGCGGAGGCGTGGTTGACGGAGATGGAAAAATACTTTGAGTTGAGAGATTATTCTGATAATTCAAAAGCAGCCTGGGCAGCCTATCAGTTGGCAGGAGAAGCTGCCACCTGGTGGGAGAACAAAAGAGCGGAAATGGATATGGGAGCAGCCGAGGTGTCTTGGGAACAGTTTGTATGATTATTTCGTAAAAGGTGGCTTCCACAGACATACTATGATCAAAAGTTGTTAGACTTTGAGAATTTGAGGCAGGGAGCCCTATCAGTTAATGAATATTGGGAGAAGTTCACTCGTCTGTTGAAGTATGTTCCCCTGTATCAGCAAGATGAAAACTTTCGGGTTCGGAAGTTTATAATGGGATTGAATAATCGAGTAGGAGGTCCAGTGGATGTTCTGGCCCCACGAACAATGGATGAGGCCTATGAAAAGGCAGTTAGACAAGAACAGAGGCTAAAGAAAGATGACTCTTTTCGGGACAAGAAGCGCAACAAAGGCAAGTGGGAACCGTCACATCAAAATTTCAAAAAGAAGGGTCATAACCATAACAGATTTGAAACAAAAGAGACAAAAGGAATGATTTCAATAATAATGGCAAGAAGGATGAAAACACTGTCAATAAGGGATCCGAAAAGAAAGGACCACCAGGAGGATGTTTTAATTGTGGAGGCGAGCATTATGCCAACCAGTGCCCACTCAAGAACCCGCAAGGACAGCAACAGCGAAAGCCCTTACCACCTCAACAAACGGCCTTTCAACAACGAATTCATGCCGCAGTTGACAATCGTCAAGCTGAGTATCAAGCTACCCCTATAGAGACTCCAGGTATGCTATATGGAAACCCCGTAACCATCTTAATTGATACAGGAGCCACAGAAAGTTTTATATCACCCAAGATATTGCATAAATTTCCAAAAAGAACTGGGTACATGGCTAACTCTTGGGTTGTAGAATACGCTAATCAGACGAGAGCTCGGGTAGAGCAGTGTCTGTTTGAAGCTAGGGTAGAACTTCCAGGCTTCACTACAGAGGTTAACCTGTATGTAGCGCCTCTAGGATCCTACGATATAATCATTGGGATGAATTGGCTAAGGGAACACAGGGCAAAGGTAGACTGTTATACCAAAATTGTAGAATGTATGGATGATTTGGGAAATTCTGCAAAAATACATGGGGTACAACGAGAAGTCAGGACATGACAAATATCAGCCATGCAACTCAAAAGAAACAAGAGGAAAGGATGTCAAATATTTGCGGTCAAAATGGAAGAAGTTAGGGAATATAAAGAAAGCACATACCTTGATGTTATGATAATGCAAGCCCAGAGTCAGAAAGGGGAAATGGAGATTGATTTCAAAGAAGAAACTTTTGCTGATAAGTATCCCTACCTTCGGGAATACCAAGACGTGTTTCCTGAAGAACTGCCTGGGTTACCACCTAGAAGAGTGTTTGACTTCACCATCGACTTGGTTCCGGGAGCCGAACCAGTCTCTAAGGCACCCTATCGGATGACTACTGTGGAGTTGATGGAGCTAAAAACTCAATTGCAGGAATTGTTGGATAAAGGTTTAATACGACCCAGTGTTTCACCTTGGGGTGCTCCAGTCATATTTGTGAAGAAAAAGGATGGAAGCCTTCGCCTGTGTATAGATTATAGGATGCTGAACAAGCTTACCATCCGGAATAAATACCCTCTACCTCGTATAGACGACCTATTTGATCAGATGAAAGGGGCAGCAGTGTTCTCCAAGATAGATCTAAGATCAGGGTACCATCAACTCAGGCTAAAAGAGGAAGATGTTCATAAAACAGCTTTCCGAACCAGATATGGACATTACGAGTTTACAGTACTGCCTTTTGGACTTACCAATGCTCCAGCTGCATTTATGAATCTGATGAACAACATATTCAGAGATTGTTTAGATAAATTTGTATTGGTTTTTCTTGATGATATACTCATCTATTCTAAAAATGAAGAAGAGCATCTCTGACACCTTCAAATAGTTCTTCAGCGGCTAAGAGAGAATAAACTTTATGGAAAACTATCGAAATGTACCTTCTTCCAGAAAGAAGTGCAGTACCTAGGACATATAATCTCTGCTAAGGGAATCGCAGTAGACCCAACAAAAATAGAAGCAATAGTGAATTGGCTAGAACCTAAAAATGTTCATGAGGTCAGAAGCTTTATGGGATTGGCGGGATATTATCGGAGATATGTCAAAGATTTTTCTAGAATCGCCCACCCCATCACGTCTCTCCAAAGAAAAGGAAGAAGGTTCGAATGGATAGCGAAGTTTCAGGAAGCATTTGACACCTTGAAGGAAAGATTGACGACTGCACCAATCTTGATCGTACCAGATCCGAATGGGCATTTTGTAGTAATAACAGATGCGTCTGGAGATGGACTGGGAGGAGTATTAATGCAGGAAGGAAAGGTGGTGGCCTATGAGTCTAGGAAGCTGAAACAGTATGAACAAAATTATGCACCACATGATCTCGAACTAGCAGCGATAGTACATGCCCTACAAATGTGGCGACATTATTTACTTGGAAAGACCTTTGAGCTTAAGTCGGATCATCAAGGGTTGAAATACCTATTTACTCAACCCAACCTAAATGCACGGCAAAGAAGATGGATGGAATTAATATCTGACTATGACTTCGAGATCAGCTATATAAAGGGCAAGGAGAATAAAGTAGCTGATGCCCTAAGTCGGCGAAGGCACATAACTGCTATGGCAACTATCCACACCGACTTCAAAACGCAAGTTCTGCAAAAACTAAAAGAGGATACCTACTATAATGAAATACGGGAGGCTCTTTTGGCAAATTCACAGGATTCTATTTATGAGGGATTCCAAATAGAAGAAGATGGACTTTTGAGATTTAAAGGCAGGATGTACATTCCAGACTCATCAGAATTAAGGAAAACCATTTGGAAAGAAATTCACTCCGCACTGTATTCAGGCCACCCCGGAATAACCAAAATGTTGGAAGATGTGAAACCTCTATATTTTTGGAAGGGAATGAAGAAGGACGCAGCCAGATTTGTCGCAGGTTGTTTCGAATGTCAGAGGGTTAAAGCTGAACATCAACATCCAGCAGGATTATTACAACCCCATAGTATACCAGATTGGAAATGGCAAATTATAAGTATGGATTTTGTACAAGGGTTACCAATGACAAGAAATAGACATAACACTATTCTGGTAGTAGTAGACCGACTCACCAAAGTGGCACATTTCATACTAGGAAATTTGACAAATGGGGCTTCTGTAGTTGCGTGAAAATTCGTGCAAGAAATATTTTGTCTACATGGTGTACCAGAGAAAATTATTTCTGACAGAGATGCCAGAATAACATCTAGATTTTGGCAGACATTATTTTCTGCATTAGGGACACAATTAAATATCAGCACAGCTTATCATCCTGAAACGGATGGCCAAACAGAAAGGGTTAATCAGATCTTAGAAGACCTACTGAGAATGTATTGTATGGATCAGCAACATAAGTGGGAGGAATATTTACCCTTGGTAGAATTTGCCTACAATAATTCATATCAGTCAACTATCAAAATGGCACCATTTGAAGCTCTATATGGCAGAAAATGCAGGACCCCTATCAGTTGGAATAGATTAGAAGACAGGGTTATTTTAGGACCAGAGATGCTCCAAGAAATGGAAGAACAGGTCAAGCTAATTAGGCAAAGGTTGAAAGAAGCTAATGATCGTCAAAAGAGTTATGCTGATGCAAAGCGAATTCCTAGACAATTTGTTGTGGGAGACAAAGTTCTCTTGCGTGTCAAACCACATAAAAGCTCTATTAAATTTGGAAAGACTTCAAAGCTAGCCCCAAGATATGTGGGACCTTTTGAAGTACTGGAAGTTATCAATCCCGTTGCTTACAGAATTGCTCTACCACCAGCTCTCGCCCGATTGCACAATGTGTTTCATGTATCTTACCTTAAGAAATATTTTGCAAATTTTGAACATATGATTGACTGGAAATCTTTGCAGGTGCAGGATCCAGGGGTGATTACTTTAGAGCCAATTCGAGTGCTCGAGACGCGTAAGTTGCACTTACGTAATTGAGAGGTGGCTCAATGTAAGGTCCAGTGGGACCAGTACTCAGAAGAGAATGCCACCTGGGAGGACTATGATGAAGTCCTTCAGAATTTTCCTTATTTATTTTCAAACCATATGGAATTTTGATTTTAGAACTTGAATTTATAAATAAGTAATCATCGAGGACGATGATTCATAAGGGGAGGAGTATGTCACAACCCCCCCTAGAACTTAACAAGTTATGGTATTGAAACATGGTCATTATTTTATTTATTGAAAAATTATCTTCTTATGAATGTGAATTGAGAGATTAAATAATTGCTTTAGTTTATTTTTATCTCTTGGCAAATGAATGAAAAGGTGAATGATTATTGAATTACGTAAATACAACTATAGATGATGTTGTTATGTATATAAATGTGAATCAATATGTTAAGAATAGTCTAACTCTGGCTTTTGGTGTCAAGTGATTTCAGGACCATCAACGCAAGAAAGGAAAAGGGACCGTCATCAGGGAGAGGACACGGTTGACAAGGATCTGATTGTTATCAAACTCTGGGAAGTAAATGACAACACAAGATGATCTTGGCCTTGGTAAAATAAATAATGAATAATAAAGTCCTAAAAGAAAACATTAAGATATTAACACTTCATAAGGGAATTTTAAATATTATTATGGCAACTTTTAAGTATTCAAATATTAAAGCTTCGAATTTAATAAAGGAGAAATAAAGTTAAATCGCTAAAAGGAAAAACGCATTTGTAGTGGTTTCGCGCGGGGGGGAAAAGAGGGCCGATGAATTGGAAGCGGAACACACCGCCAGAATCATCGTGCTTGCTTTGTAACGCCTTGCATTCAAGAGGCTCGATGGGGAATTCGAAGGAGTATACATTTAAGCGTCGGCCTCGTCTGGAAAAGATGATTCCTTCTAAACAATCATTATTTTCCTTTGGTCTTGGTCTTTTGAAAAGGGGGAATACCATTCTTCCGCCATGGTTAGGGTTCTGTTATTTTCTTAGTCTTGATTTTTCTTCCTTTCGAGTCGGGCGGGAAAAATCCATCATAAGCGAAAGTGATCTTGAACACCATTCTCTTCTTTCTGTTTCTCCAAAGTAATCACCGGTGGCTCACGATTCTCTTCTCGGGAAGCAAGTGGAGTAGGATTCGGGGTCAATAGCAGTTGCAAATAATACCATCAGGCACGTAGCTATCTCCATTTTCCTTCTATCTCTTATGCGTGGTATTCAAATGTGCAATAATTTCCTTCATCGTATACGCGGGTATGAGAATATAAATCTTGTTAAATCTTTTCCTTAATTTGATCGGCATTCCTTCAATCTTATCTCTGCTCTGAAGCTTTAATGTTAGAATAGGATAGCCTCTGTCTGGTCCGCAACTCTCTTCCTTAAATGTGTAGGCCGTCTATTCCTCCTTAAACGAAGCTATATCTTCAAGTAAATCTGGAAACAACTTTTTTTTTTCCCTCATTGCAAACTTCATTTTCCTTAAAATGCCTTCACCAAGCAATATCGGTCATAGGAGTTTTCTTCTTCATATGTTCTAGGACTATTCCCTTGAAGCAGCAATCTTTACTTGAATGCGTTTTGTTTCTTTTAATCTTATGTTGTTCTGACTGGTACACCTGAAACAGAGCCTAGCAGAAACTTGCATCATTCTTTTATAATTCTGGAACAATTTTTACAAGCATATTACCTTGACCCTGAACTGTTATGGAACCCATTAGGGTATGGCTGAACAGGTCTGAAAACTGTCTCTTCCTTTAGGACATCCGTTAAATACCATAAATAAGTGAACCAAATGAATGTATTAGCGAACGGTAAGAACTAGAAACACGAATATTTGGTTTCATGAATGTAGAACCCAGAAAACAAAACCTTGTATGATCTTAATGAGCAAGGATGTGTGCTGACGGCACAGTGATGCCATAATCAATTAAAAATCCTTGGCCAAGGTAGATGCCAGTTCGGCAATGTCAGCTTCCATGACCCAGATATACTCTGGTCAGGATGATCCTTCTGATAGGAGGAACCTATAGAGGAAGGATCGATCAACAGTATAGGTTCGTGGACATTAGGCTCAAAGATCTGATAACAATTGATCCTTGTTAATTGACCTCGTGAAGGGCGGGTTCTTCAATTGAAGAAACTCGGGAGACCAGTAGGTCTTGGTTGGGCGGTAAAGCCCCTGATGATGATTTCTTTTACTTTCTGAATAGTATTGCTAATGAAGATGGTGACAAATGCAAATTATCTTCTTCTCGCACTAATTCCAGGTAAAAGATCTGAATGTTTACTATCTGTTGAAATTTTATTCATCTAGAATGTTTGAACATGGTTTTAAACTGAAATTACCATTATAGACTAGTTATTGTTAAATTGCACTGCATAGATGAATTTTGAAAGTTAGTTGTAGAAAACTATGTTAATCGTTGCAAGTAAACCCTAGAATGGTAGTTATTTATTTTGGCATTTTGAAACTACTTCCTGAAAACCGTTGGAAACGTAGAAAAACTCTAGTTCTCTTGAAAACAATTAGTTACATTTCAGCTGAAGGTAGTTGACAGTTAAACCTTCGTAATCATAGATTAGTTTGGTTCTTACAGTTGACGCCTAATGCCTGCATGCCCTTGCTATTTTTAGTAACCTGCTAAAAATAGCAGTTGCTCAGAATGAGTTCAAATTTGGCGTGTTAATTGATTGAAGAATGTCGATCGTGGTTAGATGCTGTCTCTATATGATTGTCATGTTTTGCCCTTGAATGTAGGAAACCCTAATTCCTTTGCACCAGCTTGCTAAAAATAGTGTCTGATTTTTCATTCTCTGCAACTCCATTTGTCTTGAAATTCGCGCCATGGGGTCCTTATCATTTGCTTGACCTGTTCATACTGAGACTTCGTGCTGACCTGCTATTTCTGGCATGTTTTTGGAGGTGGCTTACTATTTACAGCAGTTGCTTGATTTTGAGACTTACTCTACTCCGTTTGAATTGAAATTTGAACGCTGTGATCCTTGTAGGTAAACTTGCTTGTTGACACTGGCACCTGATGCTAACTTTCTATTTATAACTTGTTTCAGGAACTCCTTACTAAAAATAGTAAGTGCTCCGTTTGCCTTGAAATTTTACCAGCAGACTCCTTGGAAGGTGTTGATCATGGTGGGATACTTCAATTTTGGAAACTTTGACGTTTAACCCCTCATTTTAAGTCTCGAAACTCGAAACCCTAATTTTCCTTGCATGCATATCAAACGACCTTCGTTTGACTCTGTTTCTGTTGCATTCTATTATGTTCGTGATTCTGATGCGCTGGGAAGTGGCTGCTAGAGTGCATCTGCTACAAATAGCAAGTTGCTGAAAAAGTAATTATCCTGCTTTGCATGTCATATCATTGCGAAGCTCTCGAAAAACCCACAAGGAATTATCAGACATGCAAAGAAAACCTTGATATGCAAACCCTAAAAATAGCCTCCGAAGGCTGAACTCTAAAAGTCATTATCTCATTTTGCATGTTATACCATCACGAAGGTCTCAGAAAACCCAGAAAGAATCTCCAGATATGCATTGAAGAACTCTGCTTATAACCTCTGAAATTTGCGTCAGAAGTTGAACTGCTAAAAATAGTAAGTGGTTGGTTTTAGCTCAAATTTTGCACGCGAGCAGCTTGATGTGTTCTGAATGTAGTGTGACTGTTAAAACTTCAAGAATGTGCTTTGAAAACGCCCCAAATTAGGTAGTAAGTTGTCGGAATCTGATGAATTTTCAGTGGAAACTTGCTTGAAGCACACTGACATCAATGTTAGTCTCAGATTTCAATTCATTCACTTCATTGGATTTCAAATCGACCAAAAGGTGCAAACCCTAATTCTCAGACTTAGCCAAGATTTCAATTCAAGCTCAAAGACGGGCACATCCCGGAAAAGACAAGCAGCAAAGAGAGAGACAACAGGAAAAAAACCAAAAACAAACCAAAAGACCCAAATGAAGCAAAAATTAGGGGGGTCCCCATTTGCAATGGGGCAATGTGTGAAAAAGGTCACAACAGATCGCACATGAGATTGTATGTGAGGGCAATTGATTTCCTCTTAAGCCTGTGAACATACCCATCCACCCAGCTCCTCGTGAAAGTTAAGACAGGCATAGACAAAGTGTCCAAGTCTGTGACTTCCGGCTCTGCCCAATCAGGTGGCGGGATTGGCGTATCCTTTATCGACTCATAATCCGGGTGAGTAATGCTGGCATCCTCATCTACCTGGTCTGGAACTTGGACAACCTCACATTCTCTGATCAATTTCAGAGGCAATCTGGAGAACATCCTCTTTCTGATTTCAACTTCATCTCCTGCATTTGACCAAAAATCTTCTACATGAGCCTTGTGCCTATATTCTTCACCTTGTACAATTCCAATCTTCCTTTGAGGATCAAAATCCTGTCGGCTGGTGTGTAGAGTGAGGTGATAAAATTGTAACTCATCCTCCGCTTCTTTGGCTGCTTGCAAAGAAGGGCACTCCTCAAGTGAATTTCCCATAACAATAGGGAAGTTCAAACCTCCTTTCTTCTTCCTCATGATTTTGTTGTAGGCCATGAGTTGCCTAGACACTTCAAGCATCACCATCCTATCTGTGGGGTATCTTGGCAATCGGTAGGTATATGAATGGAACCCAGATAGCCTTATATACGTGAACTTTGGAAATTGGATAAACCAAAACCCGTACTCTTCAATCAACTTTTGTGCTTCTTTGGATATTCTTTGCTGCGTTCTCCGTTGAAGAGTCCTTGTGATATACATAGTGAAAGCATCGTTCACTCTTTTGAAGCTGGAGGTACTTGTCAAATGCAGTTGCCTGCAAGCTTCATGGATTTTGAATTGATCATAACCACATCCAATCAGCTCCTGGTATGTCAGCTCCTTATACTTCGTCATTCGAGCTAGCATATAAATGACATACGAGCTCATGCAAAACGTATTTGTTCTCCTTAGGCTTTTGAATTGTTCATCTATGTTGTCACTGATCATCTTCGCCCAATCTACGTATTCATCTTTGGCTGCTTGCAAAGAAGGGCACTCCTCAAGTGAATTTCCCATAACAATAGGGAAGTGCAAACCTCCTTTCTTCTTCCTCATGATTTTGTCATAGGCCATGAGTTGCCTAGACACTTCAAACATCACCATCCTATCTGTGGGGTATCTTGGCAATTGGTAGGTATATGAATGGAACCCAAATAGCCTTATATACTTGAACTTTGGGAATTGGATAAACCAAAACCCATACTCTTCAATCAACTTTTGTGCTTCTTTGGATATTCTTTGCTGCGTTCTCCGTTGAAGAGTCCTTGTGATATACATAGTGAAAGCATCGTTCACTCTTTTGAAGCTGGAGGTACTTGTCAAATGCAGTTGCCTGCAAGCTTCATGGATTTTGAATTGATCAGAACCACATCCAATCGGCTCCTGGTATGTCAGCCCCTTATACTTCGTCATTCGAGCTAGCATATAAATGACATACGAGCTCATGTAAAACGTCTTTGTTCTCCTTAGGCTTCTGAATTGTTCATCTATGTTGTCACTGATCATCTTCGCCCAATCTACGTATTCTTTCCCTTCTAACACCACGCTGATGTAGAAGAACATCCAAGGCTCAAAAGCATACGCTTGTGGGCTTCCATTCACCCGACTGAGCATCATGATTAAATCACAGTATTCTTGCTTCAACTCCTCTGAGATGATCTGCTTTGGCAACTTGGCGCCAGGAGGCTTTGGCTTCCTCATCCATGTTGTGTTGATTCTCTTAGCACACCTATCAAAAGACGAGGCATACATTTTATCAGCCCTCTCTTTAGACCTGTACAACATTTTGTCCGTAGTTGGAATCCCAAACACCTCACCAATGGCCTTAGGTGCGAAGTTGGCCAGCAACATGCCATTTGGAGAAACAATTGTCCGGTGATCTGACCTGTAGTAGTTTGCGCATTCCATTATCAACTCAGAACATCGAATTGCTGGTGAAAAACCAGTAGCTGCATACAATCCACTCACAATATTGTGCGAAGTCACTGATGGAGAATAACCACCTTGCCCATATATTCTCCTTTTGAATGCTTCGAGGTTGAATGAACCAAGGTTGGTATCAGTCAAACCTCCCAGCTTTGACATGAACTTAGATTCAGGAATAAATGACTTCTTCGGCTGTTTGATGATTGCCTACTTCAACATTTCCAACTTTGCCTGCAGCCTTGCTTGTTCCGACAACATCTCCTCTCCTAATTTCAGCCATCTGCAAGATAAAAAAAAATCAAGGATTACAATTCCAACTTAGAAATAAAATTATTGCGAGATGGTTGGCAAGTGGAGTTAGCTTCAAAAAAATAAAAAATCTTCACCACCAACTCCAAACCTCGAGAATTATAACATCGAAATTCAAACTTCGAGCTCCAACAACTTTCAGCAATACCACTTTCAGCACTTCGAAAAATCAAGCTCAACTCCCTTACTTCAGAATTTTCTCCTTCTCAGCACTCACTCACTTCAACTTCAACACTCTCAACTTCAACACTTAGAAAAATAATTCCCTCAGCTCAAAAATTTCTCACTCACTCAACAGTCACTTTTAGCACTCAAGACAATCTCAACTCTGCAACTTTGTGAAGAAAAATGAATAGCTTTAGAGTTTATATAACTGAAAGAAGGCGCCCAGTTTAGCAGTTGTCATTAATTCACAACGAGCCAACTGAGACTATATCCGCTGCATGAAGGAACCTTGGAGTTAAATGCATGATCTTTCTCGCAATCTTAGCATGCAGGAGACTTTGTTCAAGAGAGGATAGAGTTTCCATTGGGAAACTTTATTATGGGTTGGTGAGGACATGAAAAACACATCAACAAGGCGCCCATCTTTTTGAGGGACTAGATGAAGGATTCCAACTAAATGATACCTAGAATGATTGTCTCAGATTTGATCAAACTTCACAACGCATCCGTTAGCGGGTGAATCTGAGTTGCTAAACTATTAGAATCAGGAGTCAAACATGAGGTTTAATCATGGTCAAATGTCAAGGAAAAAGCAAAAGCGCCCCTGGAGGCTAGGGGCGCCCTAGGTTTTGGAGCCTTGAATACAGTCTTTCTGGTGATCTTAGGTATTCATTCAATCCGTGTTACTTCTAGCTTTCCGTTACATATCTCAGTCAAGTCAAAAGATGAGTCAGTAGCCTGTAGCTGGAGTTTAAGTGGATTTTTAGCCAGTTTGTAAAATGGCTAAGTTTGGGAACAAAAGTGCCCCTGGAGGCTAGGGGTGCCCTTGATTTTGATCCATCAGATGATGAAATTTGGAAAAGTGTTCTCTAAGAACTCTTTTGTAGAACGAAGCCAGCTTCGCAACGAGCCTCCTGTTAGTTCTGAAGTTTTTCCAAACGTGAGATGTGAGGAGGTCATGATCACCTTCAAAGTGATGAAAAATGATGAAAATATGATGAAAATTTGACCAAGTCTGGAGGCAAAAGCACAACTTTTGATCAGAGGCACCTTGATTTTTGAAGCCTCAAATCTTAGAATTATGGATTGTAGTCTCAAGGAGTGTTTTGTCAGTTTTGATCCTACTCTTCAACGAAACTCTCAGCCAGTCAATTGGGCGTGTCAGCCAATTAGAATTAGTGGTTGAACATGGGCTCCGACAATGTTTGCAAATCCAAATTTTCATAAAATTGGTTGTCTTGAAAGTGACGCCTAGAGTCAAAGGTTTGACTTTTGAACTGAGGATGACTAAGTGCCCTATAATGGTGGAGTTTTTCAAATGAATTTAAATAGTATTTAATGTTTAGTGATTCGACTTCAACTGAACTTAAATATTATTTAATTCGACTTATTTTTGCTTGCAAAAGGGGCAATTTGTTTGCATGCAAAGTTAACTGAAAGTATCAAAGTTGGCGCCCTATTTAGGGTTATTTTTCATTCAGTTAACTATTTTGGGGTCCAATTAGATAAAGTCGTCCACTTTTTGGGTCCAATGAGGGTGGCACTTGATTTGCAAGAGGTTTTGGCAATTCAAGAGGCAAATTGATTTTGATAGGAAAATGGACGATTTGCTGCACTTGGAGGAGGGATGACATTTACATATTGCTGGTTTGATTTCATGATGAAGGGCAGATAAAAATTCGAAGTTGCTTGTGATATGTTCTCTGGTCTTCAAGGAGTTCAAGCGCTACATTCTCAGGCCTAGCTATGATGTTTTGAAGGGGATTCAACCCAAAGATTGGTCCAGCATCAAGACATCTCTAGGTTCTTTTGTATTAGCTGTTATCATTGTTAAGTTGTGTTGTACGCAAACCAAAATTTTTGCTTCATTAAGGCATTTTGCTTAAAAGAGTCTAAACCTTGTTAAAATGATGTCAAAACATAGTTTTTGAGCAAATCAAGTATGGACTTTGTGTCAATTTGATGTTAGAAAGATATTGGTAAAATTTGAGAAAAATTGAAAATTATGGTTTCAAGCACCCTTGTTTCAAGTCACGAAAGCCTAAAAATTGAAACTTGTCAGAATTGACTGAAAATTGTTTTGATTGGCTTATTTTGCTTCACGATCACAATGGTGAAGTCAGTTTTAGTTAAAACTCAGTTTAAGTCTGGTGGGTAGTTTTTGTTTTTTTTCAAATGGAAAGCTAGGAGCTCTGAGGTCGTCAATGGCAGATGGCCAGAGACCAGGTGTTGAAATCTCCTAAAACGCTCAAATGAAGAATCTATGGCAAGATAAGTGCAAATTGATGCTTTGTCTTGGAGGGGATTTTTCACCGGAATGAAAATCATCAAAAATTTTCTAACTCTAGAGCACCAGAGCCCTTGGAGGCCAGGGGCGCCCTAGTTTTCAGAGGCCCATATTTCAGTTTTGAGGTTTGTCACTTCCAAGAAGACTTCTCAGGAATAATGTCAGCTTTGCGATGAGCTATCTAGCCAGCCTAAAAGATTTGTCTAGCACCTGATACGAGAGATTGAATGAAAAAACGGGGTAGATTGAAAAATGACTTAACACTGGAGTGAAAAGCACGCCTCTTAGCCAGGGGCGCCCATCTTTTTGAGGGACCAGATGAAGGATTCCGACTAAATGATACCTAGAATGATTGTCTCAGATTTGATCAAGCTTCGCAACACATCCATTAGCGGGTGAATCTGAGTTGCTAAACTGCTAGAATTAGGAGTCAAACATGAGGTTTAATCATAGTCAAATGTCAAGGAAAAAGCAAAAGTGCCCCTGGAGGCCAGGGGCGCCCAAGGTTTTGGAGCTTTGAATACAGTCTTTTTGGTAATCTTAGGTATTCATTCTATCTATGTTACTTCTAGCTTTTCGTTACATATCTCAGTCAAGTCAAAAGAAGAGTCAGTAGCCTGTACTGGAGTTTAAGTGGATTTTTAGCCAGTTTGTGAAATGGCTAAGTCTGGGAACAAAAGCACCCCTGGAGGCCAGGGGTGCCCTTGATTTTGACCCATCTGATGATGAAATTTGGAAAAGTGTTCTCTAAGAGCTCTTGTGTAGAATGGAGCCAACTTAGCAACGAGCCTACTTGTCAGTTTTGAAGTTTTTCCGAACGTGAGATGTGAGGAGGTCATGATCACCTTCAAAGTGATGAAAATTTGACTAAGTCTGGAGGCAAAAGTGCAGCTTTTGACCAAAGGCGCCTTGAATTTTGAAGCCTCAGATCTTAGAATTATGGATTGCAGTCTCAAGGAGTGTTTTGTCAGTTTTGATCCTACTCTTCAATGAAACTGTTAACCAATCAATTGGGCACGTTAGTCAATCAAAATCAATGGTTGAACATGGGCTCCAACAAGGTTTGCAAATCCAAATTTTCATAAAATTGGTTGAGTCTGGAAAGTGACGCCTAGAGTCAAAGGTTTGACTTTTGAACCAAGAATGACTAAGCGCCCTATAATGGTGGAGTTTTTCAAATGAATTTAAATATTATTTAATGTCCAGTGACTCGACTTCAACTGAACTTAAATATTATTTAATTCGACTTATTTTTGCTTGCAAAAGGGGCAATTTGTTTTGCATGCAAAGTTAACTGAAAGTATCAAAGTTGGCGCCCTATTTAGGGTTATTTTTCATTTAGTTAACTATTTTGGGGTCCAATCAGATAAAGTCGTCCATTTTTGGGGTCCAATGAGGGTGGTGCTTGATTTGCAAGCAAATGGGACGATTCTAGACTTAAAATTATATATTTAAGTCATTATAATCACCATTATTCTCATAGCAAGTTCAAGCAAAGGCAATTTTCTTGAGTAATTGAAGATTCGAAGGTGCTTTGAGTTCAATTTTTCAATGCTAGGTCCAGATTCTTTAGAAGATTAATTTTCCAGAGTTCAATTTTCAATGCATGCAGACTTCATTTAATCCAGTTTAGGTATAGGCAACTTTTTGAGGCAGAATAAACAAACTTCTATCTTCTGTGTTACATCCCGATTTTATAGCTACTATTGCATAGGGCAATTGATTGTAATGTTTGAATCTTTATAGTGAATAAAACAATGATGTTTTGTTATCAATAATGGCGTATTATTGATGGTTTCATTTGATTGTTACTTCAATTGATGTAATTTTGATTAAATGTTGCATGCAATTATGGAATAATGTTATTCTAACTTGTGAGATATTTTTACCTTGTTATGAGCATACGACTGCCGATGTCATGTCATGGTGCGCAGGTATGAAGACTGTTCCTCTAGATAGAGGAGAGACATCATTCGGGGAGGAACTTGGTCGGGTAAACAGTAACAATTACCAAATTGAGCATACACACACATACTATAGATTAAGTAAGCCAAGTCTGTTTGTCGAGATAACGTTAAGTCGTCCATAGGCTTGTTTATTGACATGAGGATTTTGAATTCACTTCTTTAAGCTTTAGGGGATGTGATTGTTTAAACGTCAGACTTGCTTTACCATGACCCAAGTATGAATGATGTGAAAGTTATGTTTATGATTGATTGGGAACGCACGTACATCTATACATTGAGAACACGTATTTATATGTGCAGACATATCAATACATGTGTCCGCTAAGCAGACGGATATGCTCATACACATGTGTCGACATGTATGTATGCATACATACGTATATACAGGTATATATAAGTACACATTCTGCCTGATGTATGTGGTGAAAATAATATTTAATATTACTGCCTAGCAAATTTACATATATATTTATGTATAAATGTATATATTAATGATGTGATTAAATTATGGATAAATACATAAATACATAAGTACCTATGTAAATATATTATATATTTATATATTTAAATATATGTATTAATATTAAGGTAATATATACATATATGTAAATATATATATATATCACGATATAATGTCGGAAAATATATATATTTATATATTTAAAAATATTACACTTAATTAAAATACATATATGAATAAAATATATAAATGAATAATATTGAAATGTGAATTATATAAATTTAATTGACACATAAAAATATTCAATTGGATAGAAATTGAACACAAAGGTAATAGAAAATAAAGGATTTAAATGGCGACATAATTCGATTTTGGCTATAGAGAATAATAACCTCAAACATAGAGATCAACTTCTTTTGCTGGAGATATTAAAAACAAGGAAAATTGAATTTATTTTTAAATGAACATTTGAAAAGGCAGAAAACACGTTTTGCTTTGAAAAACTCATAAAAATGAACTGGGAAATTGCGCGCCTGGTAAAAACGCGCCAGAAACGCAAAGGCAAGAACTGGTCTTTGAGGATGACTCGAATGCTGATCTTGAGACCACGAAATGGCGACATGGGATCATATGAGTCTTGACCTTTCCGTTTGGAACGAACTTCCTGATTTATTGCAACAAAATAACCTAAAAACTGAAAATGCCTTGAGTTGTCAAAAATCCGCCATGAGAGTTGATTTATTCTTCTCTTGCTGGCTTAAAAGGGAGTCGAATCACCTCCATTTTGGTGATTAACAGTTTAAGAACTCGCCAAGTGTCTTTTTGACTAATTCTGAGCACTTGTTGTCAATTGGCATGCCTTCTTAAGTGGAAAACTGTTGCAATTCGGGTATATAAATATACACGCCTTCCATTCATTGCATATACACTCATTGAACAATCCGAGTTTATCATTCTACAAATCACACCTTTTTCTAAATTCTAAGTTGAGCTTTTGTGTGCAAATTCATCTGGAGAAAATTTCTTTTCTAAGTATTTTACTGTGTGTGGGAGTCATTTCGACTGTGAGAGTATTCAACATATCTGAGAGTATCATTGCATTATTCATTTCTGTCAGTCATCAATTCTGAGTTTAACATTGAAGGATAGAGATTATCTTTCGTTCTGGTTTGAAAGTTCTCTATCAATAACAAGAAGGCTAGAGGTCTTTTGACTGAAGGAAAAAGGAGCTTCAGACTCAATCTAAATCACCAACTGCAGAAGAGTATTTTTATATATCAGGCAAGTTGTTCATCTTCTTATTCCATTCTAATATACTTCTGAAGTTCAATAGGCATTCTAATCGTTCATGCTATAGAAGAGTTTCTGATCAAGGGTTAAATTCCTGTTTACTGAATGTACAAGGATAAGAATGTGATATTTTGTTCTATTCTGTAATGCTTGCAAAGATTAGGAATTGCACTTAGAATTCATAATCAAAGATAAGGCTGTGGATTTTAAGTAATAGTATTGTATGTTTTCTTTTGTATGCATGGCTTGCATTAGTGACCTAGATAATTTATAAAGTGTTTGCTTAATATTAACTCCATATGAAGAGTATATGTTTAAGTAGGTACTAAATACTAGGACGGGAATGATAGCATCGAGTCAAGTAACAATTCTCAGCTTAAGTCATTAGGGTTAACTTAGTGAAGCTTGTGTATCTTCTAGGCATTGATTTCCAAGGAAGAAGAGGACTTTGAGTTACTTGTTATGCTTTTCATTTCTAGTAGTTTAGCGTGATGTAGGAGGTCTAGGGTACACACTACCCTGGAAGGACTAACCTACGCGTAGTGTAAGAAAGCCTTAATGCAAATCGGCCCTGAGTAGTGTTTATGATAGATGACCTTCATTCGAAGTACTGAATGAGAATACTTTGGCCAAAGTAGTGAAAGGTACGACTGCCACATAGACGTGAGTTAGTTGAGACTACACTGTCTGTTCATTGTGATCCGAGTACTAGATCGAGATTGTGAAATAGCAAGGTTCTAGTTGTGTAGGACACAACACTATACTCGGTAATCGTTAAAGGATGCCCTACCAATCTCTTCTTTGAAGGGAGGGCCATCTATCTAACGATAGGTGTGCGGGGGACCACATTATAAGTCGGTTATTGGCGGAAAAGCACCCGAGTGATGTTTCTCCTCCATAGCAAGCGGCCGATGTACCAAGATTTGAAAGGACGATCTCCTAGACCTTCTTACTACTAATTGTTTTAAAGCTCATTGGAGCTATGTTAGTTAAGGTATGTATTATTGTTTCATGTATTGTGAAGTTATTATAATGAAATGGAATCTTTATGGTAAATTAATATGGCAACTTGTTCATGTTTTATTAATAAAGAAAAAGAAAAATTCTATTGCAATGACATGTTAACACGTTTACTTACTTATAGGATGTAATTTAAGGAAATTTTATTTTACATACGGGTTGGGGCTGTTACATTCTGTCTAAAATTCTTCTATTCTCGTCTTAGGTATTCTTCACATGTCAAAGAAAATAATAAAAATTTCAGAATCTGATCATTTGGGTTCACATATTTCAGCGATAGCAACAATACCCATGTTTTAGATTTTTTCGAGAAAATTGCCCCGCTGCTTTTATTCTAAAAGCATTGTGTTTTTATCCAAAGATTCCTTTGCATGTGGGTCAAAAACACATATTTTTCAAAATCAAATCATCTGGGTTGCCTTAGTATTCCATTGCCTACAAAACCCATGTTCTAGATTTTCTCGGGAAAAATTGCCTCGGGATGCTCTAGAACCCCTACTTTTTCTTGATTGAAAATCCTTCTCATGCCTTGCTAAAACTCACTTTTTCAAATGTCTGATCATCTGGGTTTACTTAGAATTCAATTCTCTACAAAACTCACATTTCAGAAAAATTCCAAAAAATTTCCTTTCAACTAGTTATTTTTAGCCTCATTCTAAGCTTTTTTAAGCTTTTTCTGAAAGTTGTCTGAACATACCCGACTTTACAATCAAAAGTATAGATTTTCAAAATGCAGTTCAACCCCATAGATTATTAGACCAAATCGGTCTTGATGCACGACTTTTTGAAAACCTCGGACACAGACTTGGGTTGTGTCTATGCAATGGTCAATTTGAGCACGTTGGAAGGCATTAGCAGCAATACATTGAAGAATCTTGAGCGTTCAGGGTTGCTGGCAGTAGCGTCTATTCCTATCACAGCTTTCGATCTTGAGTTTGTTCTTGCTTCCATTAAGCACTACGACTCGTCTACACGACAAATCAGATCAGCTGATGGGAGAGTCATCTGCAGCCTTAAGCCGAGGGACGTGGAAAAGTGTTTTGCTATTCCTACTCGTTTAGACAATTTCACTATAGTCATTGAGGCTTGTGATAAGATATGGTATGAATACCAAGAGAGATCACAAAGGAAAGTGTTGTGACCTTGTTCACACATCGCCCCATTGCAAATGGGGACCCCCTAATTTTCGCTTCGTTTCGAACTTTTGGCTTGATTTTTGGTTTGTTTTCCTGTTGTCTTTCTCTCTCTTTCTGCCCACTTTTTGGGGATGTGGCCGTCTATGAGCTTAAACGTGAAATTTTGACCAAATCTATAGAATTAGGGTTTTGAACTTTCCAACCAATTTGAGGTCAAATGGGGTAAGTAAATTGAAATCTGAGATTAACATTGTTGTCAGTCTGCTTCCAACAAGTTTCCACTGAAATTTCATCAGATTTCGGTAACTTACTATTTTTAGTAAGTGTGCAATTCAAGGCGTTCCTTCGGCACTTTCAAAGTTCTCTCAATCACATTGAATCTTGAACACATCAAGCTGCTCGTCTGCAAGTTTTGAGCCGGAATAGACAACTTCCTATTTTTAGCAGTTTAGCTTCGGAAGCAAATTTTTAGGGTTTATATGTGAAGTTTTTCTGATGCATGTCTGGAGATTCCTTCTGGGTTTTGTGAAACCTTTGCGATGGTATAACATGCAAAGTGAGATAATGACTTTCAAAATTTAGCCTTCAGAGGCTATTTTTAGGGTTTGCATGTTGAGATTTTCTTTGCATGTCTGCATTTTTCTTGTGGGTTTTTCGAGACCTTCGCAACGATGTAACATGCAAACCAGGATCAAGACTTTTTCAGGAGCCGTCTTCAGAGGCTATTTTTAGGGTTTGCATGTCAGGGTTTTCAGCGCATGTCAGGTGATTCCTTATGGGTTTTTCAAGAGCTATGTAGTGATGTGACATGCAAACGGAGATGATCACTTTTTCAACAACTTACTATTTTTAGCAAATCCACACTGGCAGCCCCCTCCCAACACTTCAGAATCACAAACTGATCGGCATGCAACAAAAACGAGTTCAAACAGAGGTCATTTGATATACATGCAAGTCAAATTAGGGTTTCCAGCTTCAGGACCCAAAAAGAGGGGTAAAATGTTAAAATTTTCGAAAACTGACGAATCCCACTGCGTTCAGAATCTTTCAAGCTATTCACCGGTAAAATTTGAAGGCAAATGGAGCACTTACTATTTATAGTAAGTCATTTCAGAAACTGGGTAAAAATTGTAAATCAGCAGTAGGCGCCAGTGGCAACGGGCAAGTCACCGGGTGAGGAGCACGTCATTCGAATTTCAAGTCGAACAGAATTGTGGAAGTCTGAAAATCAAGTAGGTGCTATAAATAGTAAGCCACTCCAGGAACATGCTAGAAATAGTAGGTCAACGCGAAGCGTCAGTATGAACAGGTCAAGTAGGTAATGAGGACCCCGTGACGCGAATTTCAAGTCAAACGAAGTTACAGAAGATGGGAAATCAAGTACTTACTATTTTTAGCAAGTGCATGCAATCATCAGGCGTTAGTATCTCAATCAAGTCCCGAGGTTTGAAATAAGGCAAAATCAGGTCTTTTGGAGCCAGAAATCAGTTCGAAGTATAGAATGTGGAGAACTTTCTAAAACTAGAAAGCTAGGTGAAAGATATGAAAATTCATCAAGTCTGAGAAAATTTGAAGTCCAGCCTTGAAATTCACCTTGAAAAGCTGAAGATAGATGAAAATTTGACCAAGGCATGAAATTGAAAGCTCCCATGGTGAAATGCGCCCTTGAAGCTGAAGTTGAGAGGAAGTTGAAGTTGGAAAATTTAACTAAGGCATGAAACTTGAACCTCAGGGGTCCAAATGCGCCTAAGTAGTGAGGGGACTTAAAAATCTTCTAAGTGCTACAAATTGGAAGCTCACAGGATAAAATGTGCCTCCACCTCAAGGATGAGCTAAAATATTCTAAGTGTTCAAAATGAAACCTCAGGGGTCCAAATGCGCCTTGCTTTGCATGAGGAGCTTGAAAAGTTTCTAAGTATTTTAAATTTGAAGTCCCCACCCCTAAATGCACCCCTCATGGGAATATCAACTAAAAAAAAATTCTAAGTCTAGAAAATGGAAGTAGGGGGTCCCATATGCGCCCATCTAGTGAAGAGGCCTATGCATTGCCTAAGGCGTTGAAATTGGAAGTTCCCCTGGCAAAATGCGCCCATCATAAAGGGAGGAGTTGATAAAATATCTAAGTGTTTCAACTTTGAACCTCAGCACCTTAAATGCGCCCATGCAAAGAGGAAAGGTCAAAGCATCAAAGGCGTGAGCAAAGTGAAAGCCTATAGGGTGAAATGCGCCTTTGATTAGAGGAGGTTGAAAAATATTCTAAATTTCAAGAAGACTCTTCTATATGCGCCCCATCAAAGGTGAAGATTCTTAAGTGTTTTGAAATTTTTTTGACACTTGGCAATTCAAAATTCACCACCTCAAAATTCGCCATGCAAAATAAGGTCAAATAGAGAGTCAAGGCGTTGAATACATGCAAAGACAAGTGGAGAATAAAGACAAAAGGTATCCATGCAAGGCGTGTGCATGAGGACAAAGGACAAGTGGCATATGAAGAGATCCCAACGCCTTGGAGGTGGGTCCACCTTGTCATGTGTACGCCCAAAGAGGTTGAAGGGAAAATATTCCAAATATTGAAGTTGATAACTATATGCGCCCATGCAAGGTGATTGAATATTTTCTTAAGTATTAATATTTCAAATAATGTCACCTTAGGAAAATACGCCTGAGTTTGAGGTGGTATTAAAATGTGCCAAGACATGAATAAAATTGGTTGTGGAGAAATTAGAGGGAGCTGACTTCGCAAGGATAATTAAAAGTTTTCAAGTCAGAGCAAGGAAATGCGCCTGGAGTTGAAGATAATGGATTAAATTTGGTGAAGAATACTTTTTCTAAGGTTTGAAATTAAAAAAAATTAAATGAACCCCTTCGTTTGGAGACACATGAATTCAAATGTTCTGAAGGGAATTTTATTTTGGGTATTGAAGATCTTCGACAAGGAATGGATTTTAAAGTCCTTTGCGCTTCGCCTAGACTTCCAGGGTGGAGATTTTGATTGGCACTTGAAATAATGAATTTTCCTAAGGAAAATTTAAAAATTTCTCTAAGGCAAAGTGAATAAAATGTGTTTTCGAAGGTAAAATGCTTAGATGATGAATTTGAAATGGATTGCCTAGATGATTTTTATCGAATTCTTCGTGAGATGAATTTTCCAGAATCAAAGGTGAATAAAATTAAAATGTTGGAGCTTCAGCTGGTGAATTAAATTTCTTTAAGAGTGAATTTGAAGTAAATGTTTTTTTAAATGCTAAGTACGCCAGTCAAAGTGAATCTTTTCAAATTCTAAGATTCCAGCTGCCAAGTGACAAGTGTCAAAATTGCCAGAGGGAGGGAAATTTGAATTCCTATTGTGAAGTAGTGGATATTTAATGACTTAGCTAAACTTAGCTTTCTTCCAGAATTCGACTTGCCTATATAGGCTGAAAGTTTATTCTTTTTCTCCACCAGCTGAAGAAGTTTGACTCTAGCTTTGAGGTTGAGTTGTAGAGGAAAGTTTGTGGCTGAGCTGGTAAAGAAGTTCAACTTGAAGAAGGAGAAGAATTGTTAGTTGCTGAAGCTCAAGTTAATTCGCATTGTGGCTGCAATTTAAAAAAAATTCTGAAGTTGCTGAGGAAGCTCTGAAGTTCGAATTGTTGAAGAAGAATTTCTGAAACTTGAATTACTGAAGAAGAATTTCTGAAGTGGATGAGTTGCTGAGGATAAATTTCTGAAGTTGAAGGGTGCTGAGGAGAAGTAAAATCTGCAGTGGGGGAGCTGAGATCAATATTGCTGCAAGTTACTGAAGCTCGAGGCTTTAACTTCGGTGTTGTATTTCTCGAGGATTGGAGTTGAATTTTTTTACGCTGAAGTCTTTTATTTTCAAAGCCAACTTGACTTGCCAGCCATCTCACGAAATTCCTTATTTTAAAAAGTTAGAATTATAATGTGTGATTTTATTTTGCAGATGGCTGAAACTCGAAGGGAAAATGTTGAAGCTGGTAAAGAGAATGCTTCCTGGCAGGCCATTAACAAGCAACTGAAGAAGTCATTTATTCTGGAATCGAAGTTCGTGTCGAGGCTGGGCGGTTTGACTAATACAAATCTTGGTTCTTTCAACCTCGAATTCTTCAGGAGAAGAATTTATGGGCAGGGATGGACATCAAGGCCAAAAGTGCGATGACTTGGAGTAATGAAGCAAATAGTCCAAGATGATAAACCTCGAAGGAGAAAAAATTGCAAGAAATGGCTAAGTGTTGAGACTTAGTATGTGCCCAGCTCAAGTGGCAGAGAAGAAATGTTTAAGTTCAAGACAAGAAAATCTTCCAAGTCCAGGATAGAGGAAAAGATGAAGGCCTAGGCATTGAAGACCGACAACATGACAGATTGAAGAACAAAATAGAGGAATTACTCTCAAGTGTGAGGCCTTTCGATGACCCAAAAGATGTTCTCCAGCATGCTTCGTACAAGTTTAAAAGGTTGCAGTCTTGGAATTTCAAAATGAGAACGTGCATGCCATGCCAGAAATTGAAGCAAGGTTCACCTGACTTATCTAGTTTGCAGTCAAGAAGAAGAACAAGAACAGTGTGAACGCGTTTCTAGGCTGGAATCTTCTAGAAGATGGTGGCCATTAATGGCTCATTTATTACCCCACTCCTCTTGGTGGCAGTTTTTAGGGTGAATCTTGTTTAGGGCTAAGGTGGCACAATCTGGGCCATCCAGCCGATTGTAATTTGAGCCGTCCGTTGGACTTGGCCAACTATATAGAGGGGCATCCCCCCTCATTTGTACCTTCATGAGACATTAAGTTAGACAGTAGACATAGAGTAGAGGGACAACTTGAAGTAGCTTAGTATAGATTAATAGTGTAGTTGAAGAAGGAAAGTTTTCCTTTGAAAACTTTTGCAAGAGATTGTTGTGTAAAACTTTCATAATAAAAGATCTTTTCATTGATGGTGAAATTTGTCTTTGTTATGGATATCTAGCGAGGTTTCTTCATCCCTTCTACTTCAAGTAGCATAATTTCATTTTTATGCAAGTAGATAGTAATAATGGAATGTGGTGTTTGATCTAAGCAAGCTTCGCTTATCCATACCACTAGCGGGCTCATTGATGGTGTGTTCACCTTGTGTGGTCAACTGGAAATGTTGTGGGCCTAACTTCAATCACAGTTTGAATGATGGTATGCGTCGTTGTGATGGTATCTTCATGTCAAGTGGTGGTTTGAACATCTTTAGTCATCTCCCCTGAAGATTGCACCGACTCTGTGGAAGTTGTCCGAGGTGAGGCAAAGCGAAGTTTGGTTGAAGTTTGCTGAAGTTGAGCTCCATATCCCACACTTAGAATAGATTTAGACTCTCTAAACCCTGCAACCACTTTAAATTCAGTACTTTCTGGTTAGAATAGGAAACCCGTGCTTCATAGACAAACCTTTCGAGCATTTGAACCCGTTCCTCTACTGTTGAACAATTCCGTAAGTCCCCTTGAAATACCAGCAAATCACATCGAGCCAACTGAGACTATTCGCATTGAAGGAACCTTGGAGTTGAACGCACGAATTCTCTCGCAATCTTAGCATGCTGGATACTTTGATCAAGAGAGAATAGGATAGCCGTTGGCGACTTTATTCTGTGTTGATGTGGTCACGAAAAACACATCAATAGAATTGGCGCTAGGAGGGTGAGCATTGAATTATTCCAAAAGCTAGAAGAAACTAGTATGAGCTTTGAAGTTCCAAATTAGAGATATGTTAGATCTCTCTTATGTCAAAAAATCCAAAAAAAGTGAAAAGTTGAAAAATTCAAAAAAATCAAAAAATGGAAAATCAAAAAAGAGATTTCTCAACGGATGGGCACATTTCTTGCTCTCAAGATAGTCTTGCGGATATTGCTCAAATTCAAGAAAGATTGAATGCACAGCTGCACCTCGGGAATTTGTCCAAGTTTGCTTTGCCAGGAAGATGTCGAATTCACGAGACCTCCCAGCACGAAGAAATCAGTTGCTTAACTTTCCTCTCAAGGATAGAGCTTGTTCTCCAGGGGAAAATTTTCTTTTGGGATGTCCCCAAGCTAGGAATATTGGATGTAGAACCTGATGATTATAGCATTCTAGAAGTTGTGGATGAAGCTTTCGCAAGATTCATACTTACGATCCAAAGTCAGTTGGAACTTGGCAATGTTTGCTTGAAAGGTGTTTTGCTCCCTCGTTGGTGTCGGATTCACAACGCACCTCATCCAGAGTTCACTTGCACAACATGTGAATAAGCCATCAACTTCGCCAGATGTCGCCTCGGATTACCAGTACTACCATATGGATTCTTCAAAGACAAAGGATGGATTGAATATGTCACACAAACATTTTTAGCACCAAATGAAGAGTGTACCTCAACATCATCCAACAACAAGGAGAATAAGTCACAACAGGAGGATGTGATTGAGCTAAGGGAGCAAGTGGATGAAGATTGTTCCTACATCACGCTAGAACAAGAGGCTATTGGAGCAAAGATCAAAGAAGCAATGGGATATATCCAAGGAAGAGAAACCACCCAAGGCAACTGTCAGCATACGAAAGTGAATGAATGTACAAGATTGCGAGTTATTGAAGACCATCAAGCGCCAGGAGTGGAGGACTTAGCTCAAAGTACAGATGGTGTGAGAAATTTTCGATGTTCATTCACTCAAGGAGAACGTGAAGAGGGAGGCGATTCCATTACACTTCAAGAAGGAATGCTCCTTGATGAAAGGGTTCAGTTATGCGTGAACAAGATGGAAGAAATGGCAAGCAACTTAAGGCAAGATGATGTGTTTGATGATCAGTGGGCTACCAAGATGGAGGCAGAATATGAAATGCATTTCGCATCAACACTCGATCCATTATTCACAATCATGGAAGAATTGCTTGATGAAATTGAAACAAATGAAACACTGCCTGATAAAGAGATAGAAAATGAAGAACAATTCAGGTTGGGGCTTGATCTGTTGTTAGGGATTCAAAAGGAGCCAGTGCATGAAATGATCCAGATTTTCTGCCACACTCCCCCCAATTTGGATCATCCCCACATTTTGAACCCAAGAGGCTTGGTTCACCATCAACTTCAACCTCCTAACGAAGCAATGGACGACAAGCAAGAATGCAGGCCAGCAAATGAAGACCACCAGGTTGTGTCTTTCCCTACTATTGGCTACCAAGAATATCATTTTGATTATGGAGATTTAGGAAAGATGACTTGTTTATGGATTAATCATGGTCCGGATGAGTTGCCTCAATTGCTAATCTTTCCTGAAGTTTTGCTTGAGTTTGAGATTTGTATTGTGAAAGATTACTTTTCTAAGTTCAAGGACAAATTTGCTAGGTTCCGCACTATCACCGTTGTTGTGTCACTGCTGAATGTCCTAAGAAAGCATGCTAGGAGTTGTATGTACTTGGGTCTTTTGATTGTTGTTCGCTTAAAGTTTTTGTTTTTGTTTAGATTAGTTGTCTTGCTTTCGTAGTTTAGTTCGCTTTCAATAAAAGGGGTCCCATTTGTGAGGGGTGTTGTGTTGTTTTCACGGCCCAACACAATATTGGTCCATTTCTTAGATAATCATTCAAGATGTGCTTTAGAATCAGAGGTTGTTCTTTCAAGTCTTATCATTTGATTGGGATCTGTACTTGACTCGGAAGGGAATCATCTATTGTATCTTGACACCAAGTCTCGCGATTGCTATATTTTACACACATAATTAATTGCTCTAAGTCATTGAGGTTTCTTAGGAGAAATCGTGGCAGGTGAAAAATCTTAAATCTTGCTTAATCACCCTGGTAATTCTCAAACCCATTGGAGGCTTCATTGCCTGCTTGCCAATTGAGGAATTGACGGAGAATCAAAAGAAGAAAAAAAGAAAATGTGCTTAAAAGGAAATATTTGAAAAACAAAAAAGAAAGAAAAAGAAAAAATGAAAGAAATGTTATACATTGAATATTGGCTTTGGGAATATGCGAGTAACTCCATTGGTGCTATGGACGCCCGGTTGGCAATGGAGCAATACTCGTGAGAATTACAGGATGCATTTGAAGTTAGGGTCATTATGTAGCTCGTCACGATGGATTCTAGGAGCTTCAATGGTCTTTTGAGCTAGAATAAACGCATATGCACACACTTGTAATCAAAAGATCGGGTGCCTTGATCCAATTTAGGATTCATTTTCCCTTTTGAGTATATCCCCTAGTCATTTATGGGTTGGAAAGAATTATCCAAAGGTTCTGAGTATGGAATGGATTTTGTCTTTGAAATGTTCAGGAACATTTATTCAGGTTGGGGCTAATGTTGTGACCTTTTTCACACATCGCCCCATTGCAAATGGGGACCCCCTAATTTTTGCTTCGTTTCGAACTTTTGGCTTGATTATTGGTTTGTTTTCCTGTTGTCTTTCTCTCTCTTTCTGCCTACTTTTTGGGGATGTGCCCGTCTATGAGCTTAAATGTGAAATTTTGGCCAAGTCTATAGAATTAGGGTTTTGAACTTTCCAACCAATTTGAGGTCAAATGGGGTAAGTAAATTGAAATCTGAGATTAACATTGTTGTCAGTCTGCTTCTAGCAAGTTTCCACTGAAATTTCATCAGATTCCGGTAACTTACTATTTTTAGTAAGTGTCCAATTCAAGGCGTTCCTTCGGCACTTTCAAAGTTCTCTCAGTGACACTGCATCCTGAACACATCAAGCTGCTCGTCTGTAAGTTTTGAGCCGGAACAGATAACTTCCTATTTTTAGCAGTTCAGCTTTCGAAGCAAATTTTTAGGTTTTATATGTGAAGTTTTCCGATGCATGTTTGGAGATTCCTTTTGGGTTTTCTGAAACCTTTGCAATGGTATAACATGCAAAGTGAGATAATGACTTTCAAAATTCAGCCTTCAGAGGCTATTTTTAGGGTTTGGATGTTGAGATTTTCTTTACATGTCTGCATTTTTCTTGTGGGTTTTTCGAGACCTTCGCAACGATGTAACATGCAAACCAGGATCAAGACTTTTTTAGGAGCCGTCTTGAGAGGCTATTTTTAGGGTTTGCATGTCAAGGTTTTCAGCACATGTCAGGTGATTCCTTATGGGTTTTTCAAGAGCTACGTAGTGATGTGACATGCAAACGGAGATGATCACTTTTTCAGCAACTTACTATTTTTAGCAAATCCACTCTGGCAGCCCCCTCCCAGCACTTCTCCCAGCACTTCAGAATCACAAACTGATCGGCATGCAACAAAAACGAGTTCAAACGGAGGTCATCTAATATACATGCAAGTCAAATTAGGGTTTCCAGCTTTAGGACCCAAAAAGAGGGGTAAAATGTTAGAATTTTTGAAAACCGGCGTATCCCACTGCGTTCAGAATCTTTCAAGCTATTCACCGGTAAAATTTGAAGGCAAACGAAGCACTTACTATTTATAGTAAGTCATTTCAAAAATTGGCTAAAAATAGTAAATCAGCAGCAGGTGCCAGTGGCAACAGGCAGGTCACTCGGTGAGGAGCACGTCATTCGAATTTCAAGTCGAACAGAATTGTGGAAGTCTCAAAATCAAGCAGCTGCTATAAATAGTAAGCCACTCCAGGAACATGCCAAAAATAGTAGGTCAGCGCGAAGCGTCAGTATAAACAGGTCAAGTAGGTAATGAGGACCCCGTGACGCGAATTTCAAGTCAAACGAAGTTACAGAAGATGGGAAATCAAGTACTTACTATTTTTAGCAAGTGCATGCAATCATCAGGCGTTAGTATCTCAATCAAGTCTCGAGGTTTGAAATAAGGCAAAATCAGGTCTTCTGGAGCCAGAAATCAGTTCGAAGTACAGAATGTGGAGAACTTTCTAAAAATAGAAAGCTAGGCGAAAGATATGAAAATTCATCAAGTCTGAGAAAATTTGAAGTCCAGCATCGAAATTCACCTTGAAAAGCTGAAGATAGATGAAAATTTGACCAAGGCATGAAATTGAAAGCTCCCATGGTGAAATGCGCCCTTGAAGCTGAAGTTGAGAGGAAGTTGAAGTTGGAAAATTTAACTAAGGCATGAAACTTGAACCTCAGGGGTCCAAATGCGCCTAAGTAGTGAGGGGACTTAAAATTTTTCTAAGTGCTACAAATTGGAAGCTCACAGGATAAAATGCGCATCCACCTCAAGGATGAGCTAAAATATTCTAAGTGTTCAAAATGAAACCTCAGGGGTCCAAATGTGCCTTGCTTTGCATGAGGAGCTTGAAAATTTTCTAAGTATTTTAAATTTGAAGTCCCCACTCCTAAATGCGCCCCTCATGGGAATATCAACTAAAAAAAAATTCTAAGTCTAGAAAATGGAAGTAGGGGGTCCCATATGCGCCCATCTAGTGAAGAGGCCTATGCATTGCCTAAGGCGTTGAAATTGGAAGTTCCCCTGGCAAAATGCGCCCATCATAAAGGGAGGAGTTGATAAAATATCTAAGTGTTTCAACTTTGAACCTCAGCACCTTAAATGCGCCCATGCAAAGAGGAAAGGTCAAAGCATCAAAGGCGTGAGCAAAGTGAAAGCCTATAGGGTGAAAGCAACTTTGATTAGAGGAGGTTGAAAAATATTCTAAATTTCAAGAAGACTCTTCTATATGCGCCCCATCAAAGGTGAAGATTCTTAAGTGTTTTGAAAATTTTCTGACACTTGGCAACTCAAATTCACCACCTCAAAATTCGCCATGCAAATAAGGTCAAATAGAGAGTCAAGGCGTTGAATACATGCAAAGACAAGTGGAGAATAAAGACAAAAGGTATCCATGCAAGGTGTGTGCATGAAGACAAAGTTGGTTGCAGTGAATTCAAGGATGAAGTTGCAATTTTGATAACTCTACTCAATTGGATTATAGGTTAGGAGGAAGCTAATATTTTCCGACCATGGATGTTCTATGTCATTTCTAGGATCCTCAACGGTACAAAGCACTTTGACTAGGCCATGTTGATCAACGAGTTCCTTCACCAACAGATTACTGGATTCCTCAAAATCCACAAGTTTCACATGATGTCTTACTTTGTCTACTTGATTGCATCTCAAGGCAGTTTTAGACACTTGAAGACCAATGGGACTCTTGGTGTTCAACACATTCACGAATATTACTCTCAATTGGAGTTCTCAAAAGCTGAATAAGATTTCAGGGCAGTGAATGATCAGTTTTTCATGAAGACAGTCAAGGATCTCGACAATGAAATGCACATTAGGATTTCACCAGAGGCAAAATCAGCGATGGAGAGTTGGATGGATTGGTTCATTCAATTCCCCACTTTCACATATATCCGAGTGTATGGTTACATCGGAGAGCCTCTGATGCTACCAAGGTACTCGTCAGATAAGGTCCTTTTTATGGAGTTTCTCAGACAAGCTCAACATGTTCACTCTTTTCTTCGTAGTCACCATAAGTTAGCTGTCACCTTTCCTTTTTGATGAGGTATTTTCACATGCAGGACTGCCACTGACTACAAGTTTATGACGATCAAGCTTGAGAAATTCAACCTTAAGTACCATATTGAGAGGCGTTCCTATGATATTTTGGGTCATTATGCAGCCTAGTTGGAGTGAAGTATTGCACACAAGCCAACACTTGAGGACTTTTGGGCTAATTGTGAGGATGAATTTGAAGTCCGTCAACGTCACTACTGCAGACTTACTATTGCTCAACTTGCTGATTTCCTATCAGAGGATGTTGAGGGTTTGTCAGATGACGACGAAGAGGTTCTGCTTATTTCATACGTCAAAGATCAAGTTGCTCACTAGCCACTTCGCCAACCAGATTGGTATGCCATTGAGAGTACTTCCATTGAGGACATGTCAAAATCAGTTATCAAAACTAGCAAGCAACTCTTGGAGAGTAAGAGAAGGTGCAAAACAGTTCTAGTCATAGAGCCACTAGTAGGGTTTTCTGCACTACCTTCTACCTCAAGGTCAAGGCCTTGGGTTAAGGTTATCTTGAGTCGCTTGAAGGTGTTAGACTCAGCGGAAACACAAAAGGGAGAAGTACTGGAAAACAAAAACAGAAACAGGTAGAAAGGGCGATTGAAGTTTCAGTAGAGACAATTATACAGGCTGAACCACATCTTTCACCTCTTGGTCGCCATTTTTACCACATTCGCCTCCTATTGATACAAACTCAAAGCCGGAACCACCAGTTCGAGGAGCATCAGAGACAGTTGATCGACCATAGATTGATACAGCAGTAGTAGTCTCTCCTTGAGCTAATAATATTGCTCATTCATGTTGGCTCGAGAAATCTTTGGGAAGACAAAGGCAAGAGCCTTCATATCACACCACCAGAGAGTAAGAGCCTGGATGAAATTAAGGTTGGTGATTTCACCTTCGTCAAAGCAAATCTTGGCAGGAGCACTAGAGAAACGAATGTGAGCCTCCTCAAGGTTGTTACAAATAATCTTGAAGAGCGTGTCATGAAGGACGGAGAAGATAAAGTGCTTCTTAAGGCTGAAATCAGGCAACTCCGATAGTATATTTCTGATCTCGTTCATGGCAACCCAAGCAGAGCACCTGTTCTTCCACAAAGCACACCTGTAGGTCAACAAAAGTTGGATCAGTTAGTCAATCATGGTAAACTTCTAGAAAACTTTGTTGAAAACTTTATTGTTACAGATCGACATCTTCTCACAGAGTTATATCAGTTGAGGAGTGATGCGCATGGACTTTGTTAAGAGATCCAACAACTCAAGATAACTATGGCAGAAGGCATGGTGAAAGATTGGTTTCTCATATCCCAATTGGCAGTTGCATATGACGCCATGGTAGTAGAAGAAGAGAAAAGGAAGATCTTCGCTTGGAGAGAACAACACCTTTTTAGGATGGAGACATACGAGAGAATCTCTGCCAGGTTGAATACACTCAAAGAGAGCATTACTGGAGCTCTCAAACTCATCAGTAGCTTTGTCACTTAGATCCCGTGCCATTATCATCTTGAAGATGGTGTTGTGACCTTTTCACACATCGCCCCATTCAAGATGGGGACCCCTAATTTTTGCTCCATTCTGGTCTTTTTGGCTTTGGTTTTCTCTCTCTCTCTCTCTCTGCCTCTTTTCTGATGTCTGCCTTTCAAGGATTGTGCCCGTCATTGAGCTTAATTGTGAAATTTGGCCAAGTCTGAGAATTAGGGTTTCTATCTTTCTGGTCAATTTGAAATCAAGTGAAATGAATAAATTGAAAACAGAGACTAACATTGGTGTCAGTGTGCTTCCTACAAGTTTCCACTGAAATTTCATCAGATTCCGACTACTTACTATTTTTAGTAAGTGTGCAATTCAGAGTGTTTTCTCGACACTGTTGAGGTTTTGATTGTCACACTGCATCCAGAACATGTCAAGCTACTCGCGTGCAAAATTTGAGTTGAAACCGACCACTTACTATTTTTAGCAGTTCAGCTTCCGGAGCAATTTTGGGGTTTATATGAAGAGTTTTTTCAATGCATGTCTGAGGATTCCTTCTGGGTTTTCTGAGACCTTCGTGGTGGTGTAGCATGCAAAGTGAGATAACGACTTTCAGAGTTCAGCCTTCGGAGGCTATTTTTAGGGTTTGCATGTCAGGGTTTTCTTTGCATGTCTGATGATTCTTTATGGGTTTTTCAAGAGCTACGTAGTGATGTGACATGCAAACGAAGATAACCACTTATTCAAGAACTTACTATTTTTAGCAAGTGCACTCTAGCAGCCGCCTCCCAGCACTTCAAAATCACAAACTGATCGCAATGCAACAGAAACGAGGAAAAACGCAGGGCGTTTGATATACATGCAAGTCATATTAGGGTTTCCAGCTTCGAGACCCAAAATGAGGGGTAAAAAGTCAGAATTTTCGAAAACTGGTGTATCCCATCGTGATCAACATCTTTCAGGCAATCCACCGGTAAAATTTGAAGGCAATCGGAGCACGTACTATTTATAGTAAGGCGTTCTAGAAACAGGCTAAAAATAGCAAGTCAACATCAGGCGCCGATGTGAACGGATAAGTCAAGTGGTGAGGAGTGCACTATTCAAATTTCAAGTCAAATGGAGTTGTGGAAGTATCAGAAACAAGCAATTACTATAAATAGCAAACCACCTACAGAAACATGCTATAAATAGCAAGTCAACACAGGGTTGCAGTGTAAGCAGGTCAAGCAGATGAAGGAAACCCCTTGGCGTGAATTTCAAATCAAATAGAATTGCAGAGGCTTGAAAATCAGGTACTTACTATTTTTAGCAGGTGCATGCAATCATCAGGCGTTAGTATTGTTGACGTGGTTTTCATGACCACACCAACACAGAATAAAGTTTCCCAACAGATACTCTATCCTCTCTTGAACAAAGTTTCCTGCATGCAAAGATTGCGAGATAGATCATACATTTAACTCCAAGGTTCCTTCAGTGCGAATAGTCTCAGTTGGCTTGATGTGATTTTGCTGGTATTTCAAGGGGACTTACACAATTGTTCGACAGTTGACAGCAGATAGCGGACTAAGGGCTTTCATGTAATTTGGATGATTTGGTAGGTGAGCACAAGTTGCCTAATTCTAACCGGAAATGAACTGAATTTAAAGAGTGTAGGGCCTAAGAAGTTTATATTCTATCTAAGGACGGGATGTGGGATCAATCTCGACAGACTTCGACCAGACTCTGCTCCGCCTCACGTTGGACAACTTACACAAAGTCGGTGCAATCTTCAAGGGAGTGACAAAAGGTTTTCAAATTATAATTCAACATACATGTACCATCACAACGATGCATACAAGCGTACGAACCACAATCGAAGTTAAGTTTGAAATGATTTCCAGTTGACCACGCAAGGCAAACTCACCATCAACAAGTTGCTAGTGATATGGATAAAGAGAAGCTACTTCGATCAAACACCACAAATCCACAGTTACTAAGTACTTGCATGAAATGAAATCTACTTTATTTTAAGCTACTTCAAGATGCTATGTGAATTGGAAGGACGAAGAAGCCTCAACAACTACTCATAACAAAGAAGAAATCACCATCAATGAAAATTCTTTTATTATGAAAGCATTCATGACAACTTCTTACAAAGTATTCAAAGGGAAGACTTTCCTTCCTCTTCAATCTAAACTATACTATCAACTATTCTACTTTCTACTCTATCAATTTCTCTCTACCTTCTCTGCTATCCTAACTCTGATCTAATTCTAATGAGGTACAAATGAGGGGGGATGCCCCTTTTTATAGATGGCCAAGTCCAACGGACGGCTCAGATTACAATCGGCTGGATGGCCCAGATTGTGCCACTTCAGCCCTAAACAAGATTCACCCTAAAAACCGCCACCAAGAGGAGTGGGGTAATAAATGAGCCATAATGTCCATCATCCTTCTAGAAGATTCCCGCTTGTAGACGCGTTCACACTGTTCTCGATCTTCTTCTTGACGTTGTTCCTCAACTTCCTCTTTGTCACTTGAGTTATACTAAGTCTCAACACTTAGCCACTTTTTGCAAATTTTTCTTCCTTCGTGGTTGGAATGTAATCTTGGAGCACTTAAGTCATTGCTGCTTGGTCTCGACGTTCCTTCTGCAAAATAAGCAAGGAGAAGGTTATTAGAACACTTCATAATATAAATTCACTTTACTTACCAGGATTTTCACGCTCTAACTTCCAAGCATTCGTTGTCTTCTCCAGCCAACTTCATCCTCAAATTTTTTATGCCTTAGCCAAATTTCCAACCCATCTTGCACTCTGCTCAACGCACTTCGCTCTGATATTTTATCCAACTCAGGCTCGAGAAAGAAAAGCTTTCATCAAGAACTTGATAAAAAATCATCTAGGTGATCATTTTCAAATTCATCTGCCAAGGCATTTTTATATCAACAACACATTTTATTCCATGCCTTAGAAAAAAATTTCAAATTTCCCTTAGGAAATTCATTATTTGAGTGCCCATCAAAAATCTCCATCTTGAAAGCCTTGGCGAATTGCAGGAGATACTAAAATCCATTCCTCATTGATAATCTTCAATACCGAGAAGAAAATTTTCTTCAGAACGCGTCGAACTCATGGGTGCACAATGAATGGGTTCATTTAATTTTCTTGAATTTTGCACCTTGGAAAAAATAATTTTTTTAACAAATTTGATTTCGTTCTTCATATCTGTGAAGATTTCTTGTTGCTCTGACTTGGAAATATTTTTGTTGACCTTGTGCAGCTGGCATCATCAGACTTCTTCACTGGCAATCTTGCTCGTGCTCAAGGAAAAATTCATCATTTCACCAGACTTAGGCGTTTTTCCTCTAGAGAGGTAGAATTTTGATAGCACTTAGAAGAATATTTAAATTCCATAATAGGCGCACTTTGAATTTTACCTTAGAAAATTTTATTCGCTTCAATCATCTTGTCTGTGAGGAATTTTTTTATCAACTCATTTAGAGAAATTTCTTTTAGCATGCTTTGTCACCTTGGGCGCATTTAGCCTATCATGAAGGATATTTTCTCTTAAATTCCCATGCCTAGCATACTTCAATACCTTAGCAATTTTTAACACACTTACCACCCTAGGCGCATTTCACACTTGAAGGGGATATCTATTTCCATGCCTTAGCCATTTTATTTCACCACCTTGCAAGCTTAGCATTTCCAACGCCCAAACAATATTTACCTCCCCTCTATGTACCTAGGGCGCATTCAACACCTTGAGGAGGATATTTCTAACTTCAACGCCTAGCATTATTCATTCTTCAATTCCACCTTGTTTACCACTTTTCACTCCATATTCTTCATATGGTGCATATCTCATAGGCAAGAGGATAAACTTTATTTCAACGCCTCCTTTGACTTTCTCCTCTTCTTGGCGCATTTTAGATAGTGTGAAGGATAAAGCTCATTCAAACGCTTTTACTTGTGACTCTTGAGCTTCTTCATTTTTGTCCTCACATGCCCCTATTTGGGCGCATTTTGGCATGGGAGGAGGATAAAACATTTGACTTTCTTTGACTTGAGAGGTGGGCGCATTTCAAAGGGGGTGGAGGATAAAACATGTTAGAAACTTTTTTGCAACTACCTTGCTTGGCTTGAGGTGAGGGCGCATTTTCAAGGTGGAGGTGGATGAAGTTTATACTTAGAATTTTTTTTATGCTTGGCATTACCTTGAGGGCGCATTTCAACATAGGAGGTGGATGAAACTTGTTGACCTCCTTGACTTTCTTGAGAAGTGGGCGCATTTTGCCATGTGAGGATTTTACCAACACTTAGAAAAAATTTCATTTCATGCCTGTGAAGAGGGCGCATTTCACCAAGGCAGGAGGATATTTGAACACTTAAAAACTTTTCTTACTCTCCAGCTGAAGTGGGCGCATTTCACCTGTGGTGAAGGATATCTTTCAGACTTAGAAATTTTTTATGTCTCTTCATCCTTGCATGGGCGCATTTAGGAGTGGCAGGTGGATTTTACCAACACTTGAAGATTTTCCTTGCTTCCGGTTGATATGGGCGCATTTTCCTAGTGGTGAAGGATGAACACAACACTTAGCCATTTTTCCTAACCTTCTGCCAAAATTTCCATGTCCTGCTATTTATAGTAAGTCCTTCAATTCTTGCATCTCTGAAGCTCAGAATGATTTGAAATTTTGAACACTGGATCTTCACGACCTTGTTACCCTGTTGAGATTGCCATTTTTAGTTGGCCTGCTATTTTTAGCCCATTTTTTAAGGTGATTTGCTATTTATAGAAACTGCCTGCTTCTGATATCTCCACAACTCTGTTTGCTTTGAAATTCGAATGACATGCTCCTCACCACGTGACCTGCCTGCTGACATCGGCACATGCAACTAATTTGCTATTTTTAGCCTATTTCCAAAATGACTTACTATAAATAGTAAGTGCTCCGTTTGTCTTCAAATTTTACCAGCAGATAGCTTGAAGGATGCTGATCGTGGTGGTTTACACCAGTTTTCAAATTTTTTGACTTTTTACCCCTCTTTTCAGGCCCCAAAACTAGAAACCCTAATTTGTTCTGCATGCACATCAAATGATCTCCATTTGTTCTCATTTCTGCTGCATTGCGATCAGCTCGTGATTCTGAAGTGTTGGGAGGCGACTGTTGGGATGCCCCTGCTAAAAATAGTAAGTTCCCAAATGAGTGACCATCTTCGTTTGCATGTCGCATCATCGCGAAGCTCTCAAAAAACCCATAAGGAATATGTCGACATGCAAAGAAAACCCTGACATGCAAACCCTAAAAATAGCCTCTGAAGGCTGAACTCTGAAGGTCGTTATCTCGCTTTGCATGTTACACCATCGCGAAGGTCTCAGAAAACCCAAAAGGAATATGCAGACATGAGTTGAAAAATTCTTCGTTTAAGCCTTGAAATCTGCTCCAGAAGCTGGACTGCTAAAAATAGCAAGTTGTTCGTTTTCGCTCAAATTTTGCACGCGAGCAGCTTGATGTGTTCTGAATGCAATGTGACTATCGGAATTTCAAAAATGCTGACGGAATGTCCTGAATTGCATACTCACTAAAAATAGTAAGTAGCCAGAATCTGATAAAATTTTAGTGGAAGCCTGCTGGAAGCACACTGACAGCAACGTTAGTCTCTGTTTTCAATTTATTCACCTCATTTGACCTCAGATGGGCTGGAAAGTTCAAAACCCTAAATTTTCAGACTTGGCCAAATTTCACGTTAAAGCTCATAGACGGGCACAATCCCCGAAAGGTAGACAGCAGAAAGAGAGGGAGAGAGACAAAACCAAAGCCAAAAGACTAGAATGGAGCAAAAATCAAGGGTCCCCATCTTGAATGGGGTGATGCGTGAAAAGGTCACAACAAGTATCTCAATCAAGTCACAAGGTTCGAAATAAAGCAAAAACAGGTCTTCTAGAGCTAAAAACCAGTTCGAAATGCAAAATTTGAGAAACTTTCTAAAAATAGAAAGTTAGGGCAAGTTGGGGTCAGCATGAACAAGTCACCCCAAATCAGGCGAAAAATATGAAATTCACTGAGTCTGAGAAAATTTGAAGCCCAACATCAAAATCCGCCTTGAGAAGCTGAAGATGGGTAAAAATCCTTCTAAGTGTTGATAAATTGAAAGCTCCCATGGTGAAATGCGCCCTTGAAGCTGAAGTTGAGAGGAGGCTGAAGTTGGAAAATTTGTCTAAGTCTGGAAATTGAAAGCTCAAAGGCCCAAATGCGCCTTGCTTTGTCTGGAAAACTTGGATGAAAATATCTAAGTGTTGGAAATTTGAAGGAGGCCACCTTAAATGCGCCCTTGAAGTGGAAGAGTAAGTTTGAAAATATGCTAAGTCTTGAAAATTGAAAACCCAAGGTATCATATTCGCCCTTGAAGTGAGTTGAAGTTGGAAAAATATTCTAAGTTTTCAAAACTGAAAGCAGGCCCCTCCAAATGCGCCATCATGGAAGAAGTGCTTTAAATATTCTAAGTAAGTGGGAATTAAAACCTCAAGACCCTAAATGCGCCCTAGTAGTAGAGATAGCTTGGGAAAATATACTAAATGTCAAAAAGTGAAAGTATCACCCATGAAATGCGCCTTGCCTTGCATGAGGAGTTCAAAGAATATTTTAAGTGTTTAAAATTTGAAGTGGGCCCCCTCCTAGGCGTCTTGAATGTTGAGGGTGGTGGTTAAATCTTCTAAGTGTTTCAAATTAAAACCTCACCCTTCCAAATGCGCCCAAGGGAAATGAAGATTCTTCTAAGTTTGATGAAATGGAAGCTTAGCCAGTCATATGCGCCTTTGACCAGAAAGTGGTTGATGAAATTTAACGAAGACTCCTCTATATGCACCCATGCAAAGAGGAAGGGTCAAAGCAAGCAAAAGGCGTTGAATACATGAAAGGGACAAGTGGCATATGAAGACAAAACGTCTTCATGCAAGGTGTGTGCATGAAGAAAAAGACAAGTGGCATTAAGACCTTTTAAATCCGCCATATGAAGACAAGGGAGATTCCAAGGAGTTAGGAGTGGGTCCATTTTAGCATGTATGCGCCCAAAGATGTTGGAAGAAGAATGTGTGCCCATGCAGAGTGATGAAATATTTTTCCTAAGTATTAACATTTAAATATAATATCACCTTAGGAAAATACGCCTGAGTTTGAGGGGGTATTAAAATATGCTAAGACATGAGTAAAAATTGGCAAGAAGAAATTAGAAAATGTCAGCTTCACAGGGATAATTAAAAATTTTCAAGTCAGAGCAAGGAAATGCGCCTGGAGTTAAAGAAATGGATTAAATTTGATGAAAATACATTTTCTAAGGTTTGAAATTTAAAAAATTAAATGAACCCCTTCGTTTGGAGACACATGAATTCAACAGGTTCTAAGGGGAATTTTCTTCTGGGTATTGAAGATCTTCGACAAGGAATGGATTTTAATATCTTTTGCACTTCGCTGGGACTTCCTGGATGGAGATTTTAATCGACACTTGAAATAATGAATTTTCCTAAGGAAAATTTAAAAATTTCTTCTAAGGCAAAGTGAATAAAATGTGTTTTCGAAGGTAAAATGCTTCAGAGGATGAATTTAAAATAGGTGAATAAAATTAAAATGCTGGAGCTTCAGTTGGTGAATCAAATTTCTTTAAGAGTGAATTTGAAGTGAATGTTTTCAAAATAAATTTAAATGCAAAGTACGTCAGTCAAAGTCAATCTTTTCAAATTCTAAGATTCTAGCCGCCAAGTGAAAAGTGTTAAAATTGTCAAAGAGAGGGAAATTTGAATTCATGTTGTGGAGTAGTGGACATTAAAAGAATTGGCTAAATTTAGCTTCTTTCTAGAATTCGACTTGCCTATTTAAACTGGAAGTTTTTTCATTTTTTCTCCATCAAATGAAGAAGTTCAAATTTGCTCTAAGATTGAGGTTACAGTGCCAGCTAAAGAAGTTCGAGTTTGTTTGAAGTTGCAGTGCAGGCTGAAGGTTATTGGAGAAAATTCGACTTGAAGTTGTTGAAGATTAATTTCTAAAAGTTGCTGGAGATTTCTGAAGTTCAAGTTGCTGAAAATAAAGAACCTCCGAAGTTGAAGAAAACAGAAGATTAATTTTTGAAGTTGCTCTACTGCTGAAGATAAATTTCTGAAGTTGCACTGAAGTTGAAGATAAATTTCTGAAGTTACTGGAGAATCATTGAAGTTGAAGAAGTTTGAAGAGATAATTTTCTGAAGTGGCTGAGTTGCTGAAAAAGAATTTCTGAAATTAAAGATTGTGCTGAGAGGAAGTAAAATCTGAAGTGGAGGTGCTGAGATTGATTTTCCTTTTCGAAGTGTTGAAAGAAATATTGCTGCAAGTTGCTGAAGCTCAAGGCTTTAACTTTGGTGTTGTATTTCTTGATGATTGGAGTTGAAGTTTTAATGCTGAAGTCTTTTATTTTCAAAGCCAACTCCACTTGCCAGCCATCTCACAAAATTTCTTATTTTAAAAAGTTAGAATTATAATACTTGATATTTTATTTTGCACATGGCTGAAACTCGAAGAGGATGCTACCAGTACAAGCAAGGCTGCAGCTAGAGCTGGAAATGCTAAAGCTGGCAAAGAGAATGCTTCCAGGAGAAGAATTTATGGGCAGGGATGAACGTCAAGGCCAAAAGCGCGATGACTTGGAGTAATGCAGCAAATGGTCCAAGATGATAAATCATGAAGGAAGCAAAATTGGCTGGAGGAAGGTGTTAGATCACTCAGGCCTTGGAGATCGGAGCATGAAAATCAGGTAAGTAGAGTTTTTTATTATGAGGTGTTCTAATGCTCTTCCCCTTGCTTGTTTTGCAGGAGGAACGTTGAGACCAAACGGCAATGACTTAGGAAGATGAAGCAAGTACTCCACGAATACATTTCAACCTCGAAGGAAGAAAAGTTGCGAAAAATGGCTAAGTGTTGAGACTTAGTATAACTCAAGTGACAAAGAAGAAATTGAAGAACAACGTCAAGAAGAAGATCAAGAACAGTGCGAACACATTTCAAGAGGGAATCTTCTAGAAGGATGATGGACATTAATAGCTCATTTATTGCCCCACTCCTCTTGGTGGCAGTTTTTAGGGTGAATCTTGTTTAGGGATGAGGTGGCACAATCTGGGCCATCCAGCCGATTGTAATATGAGCCGTCCGTTGGACTTGGCCAGCTATAAAAGGGGCATCCCCCCTCATTTGTATCAGATTAGAAATTAGAAGTAGAAGTTAGACAGTAGACAGAGAATAGAGGGACAACTTAGAAGTAGATTGATAGTGTAGTTGAAGAGGAAGGAAAGTTTTCCTTTGAAAACTTTTGCAAGAGATTGTTGTATAAAACTTTCATAATAAAAGATCTTTTCATTGATGGTGAAATTCGTCTTTGTTATGGATAGCTAGCGAGGTTTCTTCATCCCTTCTACTTCAAGTAGCGTAGAGTAGCGCAATTTCATTTTATTCAAGTAGATAGTAATAATGGAATGTGGCGTTTGATCTAAGCAAGCTTCGCTTATCCATACCACTAGCGGGCTCACTGATGGTGTGTTCGCCTTGTGTGGTCAACTAGAAACGTTGTGGGCCTAACTTCAATTACAGTTTGAATGATGGTATGCGTCGTTGTGATGGTATCTTCATGTCAAGTGGTGGTTTGAACATCTTTAGTCATCTCCCTTGAAGATTGCACCGACTCTGTGGAAGCTGTCCGATGTGAGGCAAAGCGAAGTTCGGTTGAAGTTTGTTGAAGTTGAGCTCCATATCCCACACTTAGAATAGATTTAGACTCTCTAAACCTTACACCATTTCAATTCAGTACTTTCTGGTTAGAATAGGGAACTTGTGCTTCATAGACAAAACCTTTTGAACATTTGAATTCCTTTCTCCGTTGTTGAACAATTTCGTAAGTCCCCTTGAAATACCAGCAAATCACATCGAGCCAACTGAGACTATTCGCATTGAAAGAACCTTGGAGTTGAACGCACGAACTCTCTCGCAATCTTAGCGTGCCGGATACTTTGATCAAGAGAGAATAGGGTAGTCATTGGCGACTTTATTCTGCGTTGGTGTGGTCACGAAAAACACGTCAACAGATGGTACATATGTTGAGCTTGATGTAGTACAAGATGAGTTTGAGGGGCTGGTTTGTGATAGTCTCGAGGGAGATCTTGTGGCATCCAAGTTGGATCACATCTTAGTGATGACAATTAGTTTCAGAAGGGCAACTAAAGAGGTCAGAGAATGCATGGGGGCAATCAGAGATGGTGACAGAGAGTTGAATAGGCAGGTTATCATCGTGGACAGCGTCAAAGTACCAGAGACAATCGATTAGTTCCTGGACGAGGTGTTAGATCATGATGATTTGGAGTGATCCGTCAGTTGGAACCTGCAGTTATTTTCGAGGATAAAGTCAAGAGCAGTAGTTAACTCGACATTCAGTCTTGAGTTCTAATTGCTGATTTTATGCACGCACATCTCATCCTTGGAGATATCTTCGTGGGAGTTTAGACTTTTAGTTAGGAGTAGTTAACTGATTTTAGTTATCAGTTATTTTTATTTCAATAAGGACATGCATGTTGCACATGTCTAGTTTAGTTGAGTCTTGTTTTGGTTAACTGATGGTAGTTTTCCAGTTAACTATATAGTTTCCTTCATTTAGGGTTTAGCAATAAAATCTTGCATGCTTGCAAGACTGTAGTTGACTCAAGGTGATTTTAGGGTTCCCTACACCTTTGATGTCTATATATAAGAGCACCTTTGCTCATTTGTATTGAACTTTTGCACGTGATAGCATACATGCTGAGCAACCTTACCTGTAGTATTGCTACTCTGTATCTATTCAATGAACTTTTATTGTGATAATAAATAGTTGTGCAGCCTTACCTGAATGTTATTATTATGGTATTTGTTCACCTTAGTTAAATGGAGTAGCTAGTTGGATCGTTGATTGTATGCGTGTCTCGCCAATGCAATTTTCTATTCTAGTTGGCTTTCTTATGTTATGTTTAACAATCTTTGTTTCATATCTGCACCTTAGATAGGTGTTGTCACCTCCTTGGGAATTTAGAAGTAAGGATTGTTGTTTAATGTTGTGCTAATAATCTTTCTTTCAGCCTACGCCTTGGATAGGTGTCATCATCTCCTTGGAAATCTTGGCTTAAAGATTATTGTAAAACCATTACTGGTCCTTTTTCCTCATGCTCTATTTTCTTGAGGAGAATTGGATAGATTAAAGCTTTTAGTTTAGTCATAGTTAGAGATCTGCCAAACCAGAAAATCCTTAGCTGCAACGTTCTTGATTTTCTTAACCTTGTGCCTCTTCCAGCTGCGACAAAAAGATAGGAGTTAGATTACTTTTTTCACGCAAATCAGCATAAAAGGGAACTTCCCCTCCTAATTTGAAGAGCAGTCATTACACACTGTGCATAACTGTTTGTACCAACTTGCACTACAGAGTTGCTAATTGTTATGCCAACAGGTTGCACTTTTGAGCATTGTAAATCACTCTCTTCAAGAAGAAGCGATTAGTGAAATCAATAGGCAAAGCATTGTAATCAGATTTATGACATTTCAGTTTAAAGTAATGTTGCATATCATCCCATATTTAGTTGTGTAACGATTCCTTCAAGGGGCGGCTAGCTGATGTCAGTTGATTGTAATTAGTTAGAGGATAGCATATTGGCAAATATAAGTCATTTGAAGGTTGATCTCAAAGTGTTTAACAAAATGTATAATTGCTGTATCTTCACACTTGCATAAATAATTTGCATGCCAATTGTATGACGGAATGTCATCTTGCTGTAGCTAGACATTCACTTGTGGTTTCGATTATGTCAGTACGTTATAGTTACAGATTTGCATGGGAAAAATCTAAATAAACATTGCATAGAATTTCTGCTTTATTTCAGTCACTTGTATATTGCTTTAGAAGACTTGTATTTTCATGACATAGTTTGAAAACACAAAAAGAAGTCACAGTCAGCAAGTTGAATGGTTGCAAACAAATTGTTTGACAAAATCCCAGTCAACAAAATCAGACATTTAAGGGCAGATTGGACAAGGTTTCTTACATTGTATTTACCTCTGTTTAGCTGTTGTCTCAGATTTATGATCATTTTGTGAAGTCTGTGTTGTTCATGATTAAATGTAATCTCATCTTTGACAGTAATGATTTCAGAAACGATTTATAAGATGTTATTTTTGTGAGATAAGGGTGTCCAGTTTGGTTTGCATAAGCATTGAGGAACTTGCCAATAGAATACTCATCAGTTCTAAAACCCTAGATTTGAGCACACAGGCAGCCCTAGGACATTACACAGTGAACCATCACAAGGGAACAGGGATGTAACTGATGAGGTCACGTGTGAGTCTGAGGGGGATTTTTTCAGAAGAGTTTTCCCTCAGACCTGGACAGTTAGTGCAATGTCCGCACTGCCTGATGCTTGTTGGATTGTTTCCCACATCCAGAAAAGAATCATCTTGTTTTCTGTGTAGCTACTCACACACAAATTAAACATTAACGGATAAGGTGTCTTAGTAAGATTAGAGCTTGGTGTCGAATTTAAGAAAAGTTAGTTGTATGGTCTGGAGTGTTATGAATTGTTTTCTCTGTCCTTGTGACACATGGCAACATGCGAACAAAGTAAAGATTTGCATTACACTACGTAGACAAACTATCAAGCTTACATGCTTTGGCTAGAATTAAAGCATTTATCTTGTTGACATTGCAGGATAAATTTCCAACAGCTGATATTTTATGGGAAAAGTGCTGGCATGGTCCCATGAAATGCATTTTTAGTTTAGCCGTCTGTAAGGCAGCTTTAAATCTGTTTATGCCATGCATGCTTGCGCAGTATCTTTGGAATTGAGTTTTGCATAGTTCTCTCTACAAACACAACAATTGTTCAGTTGTGGATGATATTGTCTTCACAATGGCCTAAGGGGAAGTTTCAATCACATATACTTATCATTTAAACTGAATTTCCTTTTATGCTCAGAAATCTGTCTTGAATGTAACCAACATTTTTCTCATTCCCAATCTAGAGTTGTCTTTGTTTCTTTAAAGGTAGTGGGATGTAAATAGCAAGATGCAGTTTATTCTGGAACTAAGTACATAGACTCTTATACTTTTTAATTTGGCAGAAAAATATTTCTTCAATCAAAGGAATGCCAGTTCCCTATAACTTCCTTATGTAGAATGTTAATCCGTGTGCTACTTGGCAGACATCTAAATTTCCCATCTATAAACATAATTTTAATAGCTCAATCAATTTGAATCCTAGGAAGATAGCAATAAGTGGTATTGCACATAACCATTTTGGAGATGCATACTTAGGATTTACTTCTAGCAAGAGTGTTCAATCTAATAATTTGACAAGAGTTTGTGCTCGCATACATGGGCTTTGGCTAGCAGTTGCACATGATGCCATTTATCTCCTCATGGAAAGAGATTCTCAAATCACTATGAATTACTTCCTTAAAGAATCTTATTGGCTGCAACACACATGAAATTTAAACACTTATCATGTATCCTAAATTACTTCATTCACTAAGGCAAGCCAATTAATTAGCCCACTGGCTCACCAAATTAGGATTTGATTTGGAAGTGCGTAAACTTTAAAGCATTGTTTATTAAATACTTTAAGTTCAAAGTTTTGGTAGTTTTGAGCATAGTTGGAAAACTCGGACTCAGCGCGGACTTGGCAGCCCAAAAATATGACTCGGACTCAGGACTTGGCACGGACTTGGGAAAAAACTCGGCTAGGACTCGGCAAAAAAATAAAAACCATAGTTTTACAAAAGAAAAAGAAGAAATTAATGCATTTAGAGAACATAAGAGCCTAATTTGATTATCAAACACTCATAATTCAAAGATTACACGTCATATGATCATCAAACACTCAATAATTGAAATTTCATCATTCATAGTCATACAGATACTCATAGTTTCAATGTATAACAGCATCATAAGTTTATAAATGTTTACATATTGTAGAACCTTAAATCTGCATTAGCTCACAAACAAAAACCCTTAGCATTGTTAGTAAACTAAAGCAAATGAAGATTCCCTATAAGATTCATCTAATCACAAGAATAATGCAAAAGAAGCAAGCAAAACATAGAAAACATCATTCTAATAATCAAACTAGCATCTTATAGTGGATTGGTGCTTCTATGGAAAAAAGCCCTCTCCCAATCCTTGATTAAGCTCCATGATAAGAAAATGATAAGTTGATGATCAAAATGATGAATGGACAAAATCAATTCTCAGTTTAAGAGAGTGACCTTGCATGAAGATTGTGGATTTGTGGAGATGAAAATGATAGAATTGTGGAGTGGATCAACAAAATCAATTCTCAGTTTAAGAGAGTGACTTTGCATTAGCTTCTGTGGATGATTTGTTGAAGAATGATGCCTCTATTTAAAGATTTTCTTAATGAGAGATTGGCCAAATGGATGAATGTGGGACAAAGATCAAGCCAATAGGAAGAGGCCACTTGTCAAGTTGTGATAGGCCAAGGGATGTGCAAGATTTGTGTTGGTGTAAAAACTAACACCTCTGGAGTGCAGGTTTGTACGGATAGCTATGCACATTGCATAATGAGTGCTCTTCAAATTAGGAGGGGAAGCTCCCTCGTAGTGCTGGAATGTGTGGAAAAGAAAAGTAATCTAAGGCCTATCTTTTTGTTCTCAGCTGGAAGAGGCACAAGGTTAAGAAAACCAAGAACGTTGCAGCTAAGGATTTTCTGGTTTCGCAGATCATTAACTACAACTAAGCTAACTACTTTAAATCTATCCAGTTTCCTCAAGAAAACAGAGCATGAGGAAATGGAGCAAGGATGACTATCTGACGATAAACAAGTATAGATTCTCAACTTGAAGGCAAGGTGGCACATCTATCAGCTCAATCTAAACAAGTTTATTGGAAACAACAATATACGATAAACTAAGTACGGATTCTCAACTTGAAGGCAAGGTGGCACAACTATCAGCTCAATCCGAATAAGTTTATTGTTCACACACATCACACGATAACCTAGTACAGATTCTCTACTTGAAGGCAAGGTGGCACAACTATCATCTCAATCTGGACAAGTTTATTGAACACAAAACAAGAAAGAATTCACCATTATAATTGCATGAAACCCTATGTGGCATAACAATTCATCATAATAGTAAAAACGCATGAACAGATACAGAACGAGCAATATTGAGGGCAAGGTGGGCACAACATATATTTCTCTCTCGTGCAAAAGTTCTTGAATAGATACAAAATAGCAATACTACAAGCAAGGTGGGCACAACATGTATGCTATCACGCAAAAGTTATGTACAAATGAGCAAAAACTCTTATTTATAGATATCGAAAGGTGTAGGGAACCCTAAAATCACCTTGAGTCAACTACAGTCTTGCAATGCATGCAAGATTTATTGCTAAGCCCTAATAAAGTAAACTATACAGTTAACTGGAAAACTACCTTCAGTTAACCGAAACATCTAATCTAAAAATGGACAATTGTGCAAGCATGCACGTCCTTATTGAAAGTGAGTTAACTGGAAGACTACCATCAGTTAACGAAAACCCTAAATGAAACTCCAAGTGTATAAAGCTAATCTTAGAATAGATATGCATGAGATGAGACAGCGAGTTAACTTGAGAAGGTAACGCCAAGTTTAACTCCTGTGTGTAATGTCAATCCTGAGAGGTGGGAACTGAAGTTTACTGTCCGTGATCTCGAGTAACCAATCCCTCAACGAGATCGTTAACTGAATCACCATCTGAATGTCAACAACTTGAGCAATCTTGGCAATCTTTGCACACTCAAACTAGCATTTCATTGACTGGTAACTTTGGCGGCTCCGTAACTGAAGTGATGGCGAATATCTCCTCTGCAGCTTAGTGTCTCTGACGCTTCTCAATAAAATAGTGTTGTATGATGAAACTGCGAGGTTTGACTACGCACACTCTGGTTGTGAGAAATGCAAACGAACTTGTTGCACATGCAAAATTCCAACGGTATCAACCCTCTAAACCAGCTTTGGAAGAAAATCGGCCATACGAGGCATGCAACCATATGGATTTGAGTAACTACCCCTGTTAACCCTTTGAAAGCACTTGATACAAATCGATCTCAGCTTTTCTGACGAAATCATGAATTAAGACCGATTTGGTCTTGAATTCAGTCTGCGTGTACTATACTCTGAAAAACTCGCCTGTTGACTGTGAACATGGCTAGATTCTGACAACTTTTCTAGAAAGCTAAAAATAGCCCGCTGAGGCTAAAAATAGCCTATCGAAGAGTTATTTTCGGCAAAAAATCTGAGATATGGGTTTTTTCCAGAAAAAAGATTCTAAGACAACCCAGAACGTTAGAAATGCGAAAATCTAACTTCTATTCGACCATGCAAAGAGTTTTCAGTTGAGAAAATTAGAAACTCGAGAACGAATGTTCTGAAGTTTAAAAATTCTTGAAAAATCAAACGCACGATTTTAACTCGAGGAAGTTGTATAGAAATGATCCAGATGCTGAGACTTGTCGAATTTTGCCAATTTTAGGAACATGCGAATTGAAATCTGAGAGAAATTTGAGAATCAAGGAGGAAAAAGACGTTTTTTGTACGCTCTTCTTCAATGAAAATCGCCCTTGAATTCTTCAAATTGCTGAAAAAGTGAACTAAAACCTGCAAAAAGAATTGCTTGAGGAAATCACCCTTGATTGTGGATGAAGAATTTGCCTTTGCTTTGAAAATTCGCCCTTTGCTTGAAAAATACGAATTTGCCTTGAAAATACGCCTTTGCCTTGAAGAAATACAAATTTTTCTTGAAAAACACGCCTTTGCCTTGAAGAAAAACGAATTTTGTTTGAAAATATGGATTCCTCTTTAAAAATACGAATTTCTCTTGAAGCTTGGTGAATAATAAATGAAGGTGCCATGTTTAAATAAGTGAAAATTTGCACAAACCTGTTGACTGCAAGATTTAAAACCTCAGCTGAAAATAGAAGGCTTCTGATTGGACCCCTTTCAGTTACACTGATACTGACACTGAGTTCGGAAATAAATAATAATAAATTAATATTCATCATGCAATTTGCAAAGGCATCAATTTTAGAGATTCGCCATTTTAATGCCAAAATATGCAAAATAAATATTAAATATTATTTAACTTCAGTTGACAAACCGAATGAAGCTTTGAGATTCATCAGCGAACTTCATTGATTCCGAAAAGTTGTCGTTTGAGCTCGTAGGCGTCCATTTGCTAAGATATTGCACTTTTTATTAACTTCCTATTTTATAGCTGACGACAAAGTTACGACTGGCCATCTTCAACACTGATTTCCGGGTGACTGGATGACGCTGAGACCGAGCTGAGATATTCACCGCGAAGCCTGCTGAGAAAAGAAGAAATGTCTGCTGGGAGTCATCACTACAAAATCCATCGTTTAACACCTCAAAAAATTAGGCGCCCTTGATTAAATTCATTTATGGGTTCCAGACTTAAACCATTTCCTCAAACTGCCATCTGACACTTCAAACGGCTGCTAACGGTGAACGGTGAACCCTGCTGACAGGAAACCAAGTTCACTGCATGCCTGGAGACATTCTGCATCCAACGGATATATGCACGATGTCTGGAAATTGCATTAAGGGTCTCAAAAGTAAAAGCGCCCCTGGCCTTCAGTTGCACTAGCAGCATTTTGACGAAAGTTGAACCTTCATCCAAGTACCCTACTTTGTCCTTCGATACTAAGAGCTGGGATAGCCAGAAGGATTGAGAAGAGAAGTCTCTAGAGGTGACGAAGCAAGAAAATTGCTTCTAAGACTTCAAATAGAAGGGCGCCCATCCCAAGATGGAATAAACGACCAACACTTAAGCCATTTTGTGAGTTATCTTCACTTTTCAACACTTCGCCAAAGACCTTGCATGTACGAGCAACTGCCAAATCCTGGAAGCTAATGGCTGGGCTCGTTGGATAGATAAAGTAATTACGCTTGAATCCCGTGAAGACTTCGAAAGCGAACGACCTCATCTGACAGGCCTAAAGGCTAGACGCCTCTGGACTGTAGAAATACAATGAAAACCTTGTGCTAGTCCGCCCGTGAAATGATGTGCTTGGTAGAAACTCTGCCACGATCACCCGAAATGTCGGATTGACAGGCAACTTGGTGCGTCGCGGGGCTAGACTAGAGTAGTACTGATGTCAGGAAGACCTCATCAACAAATTTGACCATCTCAAGGGTCATTTTAACCAGCGCCCCTGAGCTATAGTTGCGTTGGAAATGCAATGAAGAAGCTCAAAGACGTGAAAACTCCATTATAAGCTCATCTTTAGATGTCGGCTGCCAGAACTCTAGGACTTGGACGACTGCGTTTGATAGTTCGTTGGACGAGCAGACTAGTTGTGAAGAGATTGACTGCATCAGTTATCAGAAAAACCAAAATCCAAACCTCCATCTAGAAGGGCGCCCTCAAGCTACAGGCGCGCTTTTGCTGGAAAAGGACAAGTTTCTGTCATGTGAAACTTTGGAATCTCCAACTTCTGTTGTCAGTTGTTGGAGTTACAGGTCTCAGAAAGCTTCGCTGGATAGCTCATCGGATAGCCAGACCAATTCTGAAGAGTTTGACTGTATTTATGGGCATTTTCAACAAGATATTGACCTTCAAATAGAAGGGCGCCCCTGGGCTACAGGTGCGCTTTCTTGCTTTTCTCTAAGAAATCCTCATAATTTAATCACTAAAAACTCCATCTTGACCACTGAAATGATCATGTGCAACGTGGAATGCTATCGCGAAATGCTCCTCCATCATGAAATGCTCCGTACTGAGTCTCTGATTCAGGTTCTGATCAATGAAACTGCCTTAAACTGACAAATTACTGACAAAACTCCATGCTTGATATTGCCCAAAAACTATACTTGACATCATTTTAGCAAGATTTAGACTCTTTAAACAAAATGCCTTGATGAAGCAAAAAAATTTGGTTTTGGGTACAACAATTTGGGAAATGTGCCCATGAGAGGGAATTTCAAATTTAAATCTGTGCAATAAATTTTGAGAGGGGGACAAGAAAATGAGAAATAAATGCAATGTTGGAGGGACAAATCAACTTGTCATATTTTTCAAACTTGAGAGAATATTCTCCATAAATGCTATGTTGAGTGAAAATGAGGGTTTAAATAAATCAATAAATTGATTTATTTGTGCAAGTGGAGATATCTAGAGAATGCAAGTGGTTAGGATTAGCATTTAATCATGGTTAGATTAGTTAAATGATGATTAAGATGATTTGACCTTTTTGACTTGAATACTTGATTTATTTAAATCAAGAAGGATGGAAGATGCATTTTTGAGATTTTAATTAAATAAATTTTAATTAAAGGATGATGTGAACCTTTGATTTATTTAAATGCATAACCTTAGGACTAAAGACCTGATTTTCCTAGTGAATGGATTTGCTGCGTTTGATTTATTCAATGAGCGATAATGCTAATTTTGCGTGTCTACATTTTGCCCCTCTTTGAAGCAATGTTCTTGTTGCGTTGGTTCAAAGAATAATCTTACCGCGATCAAAATTCAAAAAATTTCTGATTTTCCGAATGCCCCAACAGAAAGTACACTGGTACATTGTCCCCTCGAGAGATCGAGCGAAAAGATTCGATTTGAGGGTCGATCTCGCGATAAAGAGGTTCAAAATGGATGGTTATGGATGATGAGACAACTTAAATGATGATATGATGTGATGATGGGTGAGATGGATGATGTGATATGTTGTGATTATGCAATGGATGATTTATGCAGATGCTTAGACTAACAGATCTATATTATGAAGATGATGCAAATGCAATGCATGTGAAATGGTCGATGTTTCCTATTATGTCTAATATGAATGATATGTGGTATGCTGACGGTTTGTGGATGCAGGATAGATGCAGGATGCAAGATGTATGTATGATGGATGCATTGGTGATGATGTTAGTGCGGAAATGAGATGATGACAAGAGGATCCCACAAAGTCCATGATCTGACGAGACTTTATTAGAAATGATGATGATCATAGATGATGATGATGATGATAAATGATGATGATTTGCTTGTCAAGGATTGGGATTTTAAAAGGGCTACTTACCTTATGTTTGATTACACATGTAGATACGATGCATCAAGGTATAAAGAACCAGGATGGCGTTGTACCTAGTGCAATGGACTTTGACTCGACAAACAGATAGGAGTATTCTTGTTCACACTTGACATACGGAAACCTTGCTAAGGCGTACCTAACAAAGCAAGTATTCGCCAAGTTATTTTACAAGAACGTCCAACAAGCACAAGAGACAAAAGATAATGATCGTTGCCCCATTCCTATCTCTCTAAATCCCTCGTTCGGATATCATTGAGAGGTCCTTGGAATGAGCGCAATAAGATAAATCAAAAGAAAAGATCAAGTACGCAAACAAGCCAATGTTCTTCATATCTCTAGCCAAAAGGGATTTGTTTTGATAGGATAAGAATCCAAGGTGATATCCAAAATGATGCCCATTGTCGGAACGATATATCCTAGGACATGCATTGTATAGGATGATGATGGTTTGATAAGTTGATTGATAGGCTGTTGATATAAGGTCGATTGACATGTCTGAAAATGATCAAGAGTTTGATTTTGTTTTAACGGTTTGTTGTTTAGATTTTGATTTTACGATTGAAGCTTGCATTTGTTGATTGTTGTGATTGCTTTTTGTTTGCGTTGCCAAAGGATGAAGGCGACGATCAGTTTATTATGGATGATTGATTATTGCGGATGAAAGCGAAACGGGACAGATGGATTTTTTCAAATATTTGGATGTTTTTTTTTACGTTTTGAAATGTTTTGAAGCTGTTTTTGGTATTTTCAAGATTTTACAAATGTTTTGATTTTTGAATTTTTCAAATGTTTTGATTTTGGATTTTTTATGAATATTTTTTGGATTTTGTGTTTTTAGATGTTTTGGATTTTGATATTTTTGAATGTTATTGGATTTTGATGTTTTGATGTTTTGGATTTTAATGTTTTGAATGTTTTGGATTTTAATGTTTTGAATGTTTTGGATTTTGATGTTTTTCAAATGTTTTGGATTTTGATGTTTTTGAATGTTTTTGGATTTTGATGTTTTTTCAATGTTTTGGATTTGTGTCTTTTTGAATGTTTTGGATTTTTGTTTTTTTCGAATGTTTTTGGATTTTGATGTCTCGGGGGTTGATCAAGGATTAGCCTTGCCTACGTTTAAGCTCAGAGACGACGTAGTTCGGATTCCACTATTTTTTATGTTTTTTTGATTTTTTGAGTGTTTTTGGATTTTCGCATGATTTTGACGATTTAGATATGGACATGTGATGATATCAATGCTCTGTTTGGGATTTTGTCGAAGACCAAGCTAAGGTTTATTGATCAGATCGATGGATTGATGATGATGATAACATTGTTGAGGATACACAACAATGCAAGGATAGTGTTAAGCAACACAAGGATTGAGATGTCGATCGGATTGATGATGATAACATTGTTGAGGATACACAACAATGCAAGGATAGTGTTAAGCAACACAATGATTAGGATGGATATCCCAAGATGATGGATTGATGATGATAACATTGTTGAGGATACACAACAATGTAAGGATAGTGTTAAGCAACACAATGATATCCCGAGATGATGATTTTTTGATTGGATTTGATTGATCATGATTGTTGAAGCTTGATTTGAAACAAAATTTGTTTGAATGATTTGATGTGACGTTTGGCGTGCAAATTAGATGCGACTGATATTGACTGTTTGGATCGCTGTTCAATAAAAGATGAAGACTGATAAGAAACATCTTCTTGTCAAAATATGCCATGGGCTAGTGATTCGGATTTTGGATTACAAATGCTTGACCAATTTGGTTTCACATTTACCAATGTTCGGATCACCACATAAGTTGGAGGATATAGATCAAAATTTATTCTCGAAGCAAGATTGACATATCTGCCCCCAGTGTCTAGCAATGTATGGAATTCCATTGGATGGATGCTTGGATAGGTGTGTGGATGGATGGATATGGATTATCTTGCGATAAGATGAGGTGTTTGGATAAAGGATGCTCATTTGGATAATGCTTCATGGCTCAGATAACGATGGATAGGATAGGATCAATGAAAATGACCCATGTCAAGATGTTTACCATAAGCACATGAAAAGTGTGCACCAAAGTTTCATCAAGATCAAGATAACTTGGATGATGGACGTAGATGGATGAAAATGGATGGGATCAATGGTTTATGGATGAATGGATTTATTATGGATGGGATGGATGGAATGCTCGATTTATTACGGATGGGATGAGATGCTTTCAACTGAACTAGCACACGTAGATGCTCGATTCTACACATGACGCCTGTTTGCCAGGTTTTCGTCATGGTCTTGCCCAAAGTGCCGCCCATGCGGTTTTCACTAGAGGACGATTTTTTTCTTTTTACTATTTTCAATCCTTTTTCTGATTTTTTTGGATTTTTTGCTTTTTGGATTTTTTTTATTTTTTCAAAAGATTTATGTTGACCCACCTAGTGGTGTTGATGTAGATGCTTTTGTCATAATGTGCCATCGGTATCTTGCCTGAAGAAGTTGCTTTGCTAAGATATGTGCACTTAAATGCAGCTTTTGGGATTCTTGATTTGCTTCGTCGATACTAGAGTTAACTATGTCTCTGTGCGCACATCGCAATAGAGTGCCTTCAGAATCCTTATGATGAAGGGTCGTTGCCAATACATGGTCAATATGAGAATTGGATATCATGCATGGAGGCGTGGATGGAGTGTGTTTAGGGATAAGAGATGGATTGGTTGACAGTTTGAAACCTTTGACTCTCCAAACTTGGGAAGATGAGCAATGATGGGTGGATACGGAAGTGTGCGTGGAATTAGGACCAACTGCTTGATATACCTTGTACGTTGCTTGAAAAGCCTGCTTTTGCTTTTGTGGACCTCTTTGATGGATACTTTTCCCTCTTTTATTTTGCCCCACAATTTTTTTGACTGATGGAGTTCGATAGGAATAATCTTTCTTTGTATTCTTTGGTATCCATTTGTATTTGATTTGTCCATTATGCCTCTCAGCTTCTTTTGCTTTGATAACGTTCTTTTTCCTTTGATTCAAATATTTCCTTTGATGTTGGTCCCAATTCGTGGATGGGGTGATGGGTGGATGAAGATTCATGGCGTGACTGGTTGTAGTATTGGCATCGGTTTCATCATAAGGACTCTTCGTGCTCCCTATGTTGACGTTTGCTTGAGACAAAGTTTCCCCCAGTATGGTTATGGTAGTACCTTCATGCTTTGATTTCGCTTGTTCTGAGAGCTCTTGCCTTCTTTGATAAATGACCACCGTATGTGATGTTTCAATTTGCTGCTCCACTAACTCTGAATTATATTGTTTTGTCTGACTTGTTTCCTTGAGCGGATGATGTTGGATATCCGCATCCCTGATATCCTTATTCTGAATTTGTGATATATCTGATACTGTTGTTGACAACTTAGTTTGACTGTAGGAGTTGACAATCTGCTCTTTTTGTGTAACAAAATTTTGTTCTAGATGAAGATCATCTACATGTCCATCCATAGAAAGCATCTCATGGGTAGATGGAGGAGTATGTGCTACATGGATATGATCATCTTGCATAGATAAGAGAGTATTCATTAGATTATTGTAGTATCTTGAAGATACAAATTCTTGATCTTTAATGATTTCGGAATTACTTTCGACATGCTTTGGATCAAGTTCTTGACATGGATCAGTTTCAAAGGATGGATTGCTTATAAAAGGTTCTTGGATATCGTCATTACACATGGTAAGTGGTTCATTATCCTCAAGTGTCAAGTTCAAGGTTCTTTTAATATCTGTAACCATGAGGTCAAAGGGGTTCAACATGTCTTGGAGAGGAACATTGCTAGACTTTGGTGAAAGACGTTGATCATGCTTTGGGATAAATTCTTGAGACATGTCCTCTAACTCATAAGGTGATGTAGAGACATTTTCAACATGATCATGGGTCAACGGATCGTGCATTATGTTAATAGGATCAAATAATCCTAACACTCCTTGGAATAGATCACTAAAAAGTGGCTCTTGATGTATGGTGAGTTGATAATCGGATGGGGTGGAAACATCTTCAAGATGCTCATTGATGGAGAAATCTTGATCATTGTTTTCAACAATTGTGATGGGGGGATTTCCAATGTCTTCAACCATAGGGTCAAATGATGTTGACATTTCTTGAATTGGATCATTGTCGAGTATTGTTGGTGGATTCTGATCATGATTGAGAAGTGACTCTTGACTATGTTGATTTGATGATTGGATGAAGTAGACATAGCTTCAAGGTGCTCAGTGATGGATTAATCTTGATCATTGTTCTCAATAGTTGTCATTTTTTGTGTTTGTGCTTGCATTTGTTGGGCAGCTTGAGAGGCTTGTTGCACTTGTTGAGCTTGTGTTGCTTGTTGCGTGGCTAGATATCATTGGAATCCCCTTTGAAAAGCAGCTTGTAATTCCACGTTGTATTGGCTTGATGTGGTGGAAGTTGGTGGTGTATTGGGAATCGTGTTGGATGTAGTGACAAGTGGTTGAGATACGCTTGGAGTGATCATGAGGGTGGTGGGAATGATATGAAATATGCTAACCAATTTTTTTGAAGATGAAACACAAAATAACCAGCAATAGATGATTGGATTAGCGTTAGCCTCAAACTAAAAATCTGAACTTGAATGGAAGATACTGAACTGGAATTGAAGAAACTGAACTGGAATGGAAGAACTACTCAACGTCAAGAATGTGCACTCAAGATCCCACTGAGGGCGAGGTGCTAACATATGACGGAGTCTAAGAAATTGAAAATTATAAACTGTTAGGCGGATAACCAGCCATGAGAAAACAATTCCACACTACCACCAAACAGTGGGGGGAAAAGATTACAATAGAAAGCAATTCATCCGCTGCGGCGGGCATCCACAATGCTGTGGGGATTCACCACTAAGAGTGGGTATAAGATATTACAATCAATTTAACCTCACTGGCGGTAAACCATCCAGGGGACTTATGTGAGAAGATACAAAAAGAAATTGCAGCAAATTAAACTGGAACAGTACTACTGTTTACAGTTTGTACAATGAGAAATAAGCTGCAAATTACATAGGAAATACAGTAATCTTCATACACAAGATTAATAGATGTTTTTCAATGAAAGTTTAACTCTCTAACAGCTGCTAATGAATCAGAAATCAGAACTCCTACAATCTGATACAAAAACAGTAAACTGGAAATATCAATCTGCAACTGTGAGAATCAATGAAATTATCATAACTCACTCAATTCTTCTCCGAATGACGTGAAATGAGTTGCAAATGCTCCTTATAAGTCTGGCGCCCAAGATAGAATCCAAAAACAGCCACCAAAGTCTCTAATTTATTTGGCACGAATCCCAATGCATCACCAAATGGTACGACCCTTTGAGAAAATCGATTTTTCAAGATAAAATCAACAACTTCAAATTAAATTCTGATTTTTGGAGGGAGATGGCGCCTCAAGTCAACAATTTGATTGCTCAAACACCCAGAACGAAATTAAAATCACTCCAAAAGATATGAACAGAAAACAGCTTCAGCTGTAGCAAAACCAGGAAATTCAAAACTGTAGAATTCTCCAAAATTCTCAATCTTTGTTGCTCAATCTGCTAGTCTGATGTGAGAAGCAGCAATGTTCCAACTAGGTGTTGTATTTCAAACACGAAATTGGGAAGGGGCTAGGAGGTAGCATCCTCGAAGCAATAGCAAAATGTCCATAGTCATTTTGACAGCATAACAGTAAGGTAAATGATGGATACCAAATGCTGGAGCAATGTCTTCATTTTATAAAAACTGAGAAACTCATCAACTTCCCCAAACAGTACGCCAAGAGACACCTTTTTGAATTCTTCTCACTTTTTGAAATTTCATAAAATATAATTCCTCATAAAGTGGCGTCCACTTTCATCCAAGCAAAAGTTTAAAAATAAAATATTAATTATCTCCTTATGACAAGGCGTACCCTTCAAGACCCCTTTTTAAAACAACATACAAGTTATAACCTTAGGCCAAGGGGTGGTCAACTGAAAAATATAACACTTATGCCTTTAATCAATAAATTTCATCAATTAAGGCTTGAGGGGAAAACATTGAAATAACAAATAGCTTGCTCAACTGAAGTGATGACTGAAGACAACCAACTGCATACTGCCACAACTTAGCATTTACTAAAAATAGTAAATAATATGAAATGCCACAGAAATCCAAGCCCAAGAAACCCTAATTTTCACCACATTCCAGTCTACGGGTTCCAGAATAGACTGATGAACTGCAAAGCTGATCACTGATGAGAAGGGGATATTACATGATAGTGGTGGTTGGAATGATCGAAGTGATAGGGATGGTTGGAATGACCGAAGTGATAGGTCTTTGGGAGACCATGTTTTGGTTTGTTGGGATCAACATTGTTGCTTGATTGAATACCATTTGTTGGTGTGATGTCGATGGTATATTCAAAGGATTTGATGTGATGGCTTGATTGGTGTTAGGTGGATTGATTTGGATGGAGTGATTGGTGCTAGGTAAAGGGGAAAGCCCTAAACCAAGGAATGATGTAGGTAATGGTGGTGGAGATTTCCCTTGGCGCAATGACTCAACTATTTTGGTAAGTGTAGCAATTTGATCTCGCCAAATTTATTCGTGATTTCGATTTTGACTCCCTTGATATAGTTGATTTGGTTTTTGTTTAATCAGATTTGGAGCGTGTACTTGTGTTTGATTTTGGACAATTTTTTGATTTGGGATGACACTCAGATTTGGCATGATAGGTTGAAATTGACCATTGTTGATGTTGGGAATCACATTGCCTTGAATTGGAGTCGTTAACATATTGTTTGGACTTTGAACAACATTTGTGTGATTCGCAAACATATTTATCCCAAAGTTTGCCGGATTCATGTTTCGAAAACTTGTACTTGGTACTTTCTCATTTGGCTTGTAGGGATTTGGTGGGATGACGTTCTTTTGAAGGCTCCTGCTTTGATTGTTTGGTTGACAAGCTTGTAGGTTTGGATTTAGATCTACCATCGGGAAATGTGTTCCAATCTTTGATTTGGGCATACTCACACTTGTTGTGCCATTGACATTTGTAGAAGGTAATGATCCCATGTATAGATTGTATAAGCGTGAGTGTTGATAATCAATTGACGTTGTGTTGATGTGTTTTTCGTGACCGCACCAATGCAGAATAAAGTTGCCAACGGCTTCCCTATTCTCTCTTGATCAAAGTATTCCGCATGCTAAGATTGTAAGAAAGTTCATGCGTTCAACTCCAAGGTTCTTTCAGTGCGAATAGGCTCAGTTGGCTCGATGTGATTTGCTGGTATTTCAAAGGGACTTACGGAATTGTTCAACAGCCGAGGAAGGGGTTTTCACAGCTCGACAGATTTATCAATGAAGCATAGATTCCCTATTCTAACCAGAAAGTACTGAATTTAAATGGGTTGCAGGGTTTAGAGATTCTAAATCTATTCTAAGGCATGGGACATGGTGATCAATCTTCACAAGCTTCAACCAAACTTCGCTTTGCCTCGCATCGGACAGCTTCCACGGAGTCGGTGCAATCTTCAAGGGAGATAACTAAAGATGTTCAAACCACCACTTGACATAAAGATACCATCACAACGACGCATACCATTATTCAAACTGTGATTGAAGCTAAGTGCATGATATTCCAGTTGACCACACAAGGTGCATTCACCATCAGCGAATACACTAGTGGTATGGATAGACGAAGTTGCTTAGATCAAACACCACATTCCACAATTAACATCTACTTGTATGGAATGAAAATTATACTACTTTGAACTATTTTACGCTACCATTTGAATCGGAAGGACGAAGAAACCTTGCTAGCTACTCACAACAAAGACGAAATTCACCATCAATGAAAAACTCTTTTATTGAGAGAGTGTTCACAACAATTTCTTACAAAGTTTTCAAAGGGAAAACTTTCCCTTTTTTTCAAACTACACTATCAATCTATACTAAGCTACTTCTAAGCTATCACCTAGTTGTCTCTCTACTCTGACTTCTACTCTAATTCTAATTTCTAATGAGATACAAATGAGGGGGACTCCCCCTTTTATAGTTGGCCAAGTCCAACGGACGACTCAGATTACAATCGGCCGGATGGCCCAGATTGTGCCACCTCAGCCCTAAACAAGATTTTCCCTAAAAACCACCACAAAGAGGAGTGGGGTAATAAATGAGCCATAATGTCCACTAGCCTTCTAGAAGATTCCATCCTTGAACGCGTTCACACTATTCTCGATCTTTTTTTTGACGCTTGTTTTTCAACTTTGCTCGAACTTCCATTCCTGAACTTGAAGGGTTTTTCAGTCTTGGACAAGATCATTTCCGCTTGCCATCCGTCTGACATTGGATTCTTGAGGAGAAACTCCAACACTTAGCCATTTCTTGCAACTTTTCTTCCTTCATGCGAAACTCAAAACTTTATCTTCCTCCGAAGGTTGTAATATCATCGTGCTTCACCACTTCAAGTCATCGTGATTTGGCTTCAACATTTCTCCTGCAAAACAAGCAAGGACAAGAGAATTAGAACATTTCATAATATAAATTCAACCTACTTACCAGGATTTTCACGCTCTAACTTCCAAGCGTTCGTCGTCCAACTTCACGTTCAAATTCTTCATGCCTTAGCCAAATTTGCAACCCATTTTGCATTCTGCCTAGTGCACTTCACTCTGATATTTCATCTAACTCAGACTCGAGAAGAAATCCCTTCATCAGGAATTTGATCAAAAATTATCTAGGCAATCATTTTTAAATTCATCCGCTAAGGTATTTATCTTCAACAACATCGTTTATTCCTTGCCTTAGAAAAATTTTCAAATTTCCCTAAGGAAATTCATCAACCCGGTGCCCATCAAAAATATCCATCCTGAAGGCTTGGCGAAGCACGGAAGACTTTAAAATTCATTCCCTGTTGAAGATCTTCAATACCCAGAAGAGAATTTTCTTCAGAATTTGTCGAACTCATGGGTGCACGACGAATGGGTTCATTTAATTTTCTTGAATTTTGAACCTTTGAAAAATAACTTTCAACAATTTATTTCATTTCTTCATCCCCTCTGAGAATTTTGTTGCTCTGACTTGAGAATTTTCGTTGATCCTGCGCAGTAGGCATCATCTGACTTCTTCACTGGCAAATTCATTCATGCTTCTAAAAATTTTTATCATCCTCTAAGCCCAGGCGTATTTTCTTAAGGAAGAAAATTTTGTGCCTTAGAAAAATTTTGAATCACTTTGCATTTTGAAATTTTGCTTTAGAGATTTTATTTCATCCTCTTGTGGTGAATTTTTTTTTTTATGTTTCAACTCACTTAGAAATTTTTCTTGAAAGCACATCGTGGAAGATTTAAATTCCAACACCTTCTATATTTTATTCCTCACCTGGCAATTTCCAACGCCTAGAATATTTAAATTTTTCCTTTTTGTGTCTTGGGCGTACATTACCCTTGCTAGAAGATTTCATTTCCAACGCTTAGGCAACATTAGTTTTCACCACCTTGCAATATTTTCTCATCAACTTGTTTTCACCACGCCTTGTATTTTGTTCACCCTTTACCCACTTCAACTTGGGCGCATATTAGCATGTGTGGAGAATTAATGTTTACCATGCCTAGCATGTGACTCTTCAACTTCTTCATTTTTGTCTCCACATGCCCTCTTTTGGGCGCATTTGATGCCTCTAGGAGGATGACTTTCATACTTAGAAAAATTTCATGCATGCTATGCTTGGAGATGGGCGCATTTTACTATGTGAGGTGGATGAAGCCTTTGACCCTTTGACTTTCTTGTTAACTCCTCCTTGTTGAGCTTGGGTGCATTTGCTACTTGATGAAGGGTGAAGTTTGTTGACTCTTTGACTGGCTATCTTTGGGCGCATTTTGGCACATGAAGTGGATTTTAAAACTTGCCTTTTCAACCCATTTGGAATATTCCTTCCTTGCATGCATACGTTTTGTCCTTTTCCAACTTTGCATGCCATTGGTTTTGTCCTCACATGCCTTCATTTGGGCGCATTTAGCCTATGTTGAAGGATGAAGCATTTTCAACGCCTTAGTGACCTTTCAACTTCTTCATTTTTGTCTTCATATGGCCTCAAATGGGCGCATTTTGGGGTGAGAGGAGGATGAGTTTTGTTGACTACTTTGACTCATTTGCTTTTGGGCGCATTTCAGCATAGGAGGAGGACGAGTTTATAACTTAGAGAATTTTTATCATCTTGCTATCAAGGTGGGCACATTTAGCCTATGCTGAAGGATGAAACATTTTGACTTTGACTTTCTCTCAAGATGGGCGCATTTAGGCAAGGGTGGAGGATAAACTTCATACTTAGAAAAATTTTGAACTTTCACCAGCTTTTCCTTGAGGGCGCATTTTAGCATGAGTGGTGGATGAAACTCATACTTAGAAAATTTTTTCATGTCTTCATCAACTTGGGCACATTTTGCCATGGCTGCAGGATGAAGCTCCAGACTTAGAAATTTTTTTTCTCGTTTTCGCCAGTTTATCCATGCCCTGCTATTTATAGTAAGCCTTCTGACTTTTGCATCTCTGAAGCTCAAAACGATTTGAAATTTCAAACATTGCATCCTCATGACCTTGTTAACCTGCTGACACTGCTAGTTTTAGTCGGCCTGCTATTTTTAGCCCATTTTTGAAGGTGATTTGCTATTAATAGTAACTGCTTGCTTCTAATAGCTCCACAACTCTGATTGACTTGAAATTTGAATGAGGTGCTCCTCACCACGTGACCTGCTGTCGACATCGACGCATGCAACTGATTTGCTATTTTTAGCCTGTTTCAAAAATGACTTACTATAAATAGTAAGTGCTCCGTTTGACTTGAAATTTTACCAGCAGATAACCTGAAGGATGCTGATCGCGGTGGTTTACACCGGTTTTCGAAAATTCTGACTTTTAACCCCTCTTTTTAGGTCCCGAAGTTGGAAACCGTAATTTGCTCTGCATGCATATCAAATGATCTCTGTTTGCTCTCATTTCTGTGGCATTGCGATTAGCTTGTGATTCTGAACTGCTGGGAAGCGGCTGCCGGGATGCACCTGCTAAAAATAGTAAGTTCCTTACTGAGTGATTATCTCCATTTGCATGTCACACCATTGCGAAGCTCTCGAAAAACCCACCAGGAATCATCCGACATGCAAAAGAAACCCTAACATGCAAACTCTAAAAATAGCCTCAGAAGGTTGAATTCTGAAAGTTGTCTCGTTTTGCATGTTATACCATCGCGAAGGTCTCGAAAAACCCAGAAGGAATACGCAGACATGCAAAGAAAAAATTTGTATCTAAGCCCTGAAATCTGTCCCGGAAGCTGGATTGCTAAAAATAGTAAGTTGTCTGTTTTCGCTCAAATTTTGCACGTGAACAGCCTGATGTGTTCTGAACGCCGTTTGACTGTTGGAATCTCAAAAATGCTGACGAACTGCCTGTAATTTCACACTTACTAAAAATAGTAAGTACCTCAGAATCTGATGAAAACTTGCTGGGAGCGTGCTGGAAGCATACTGACAACAATGTTAGTCTCAATTTTCAATTTGTTCACTTCGTTCGACCTTGGACTGACTAGGAAAAATGAAACCCTAATTTTCAGACTTAGTCAAATCTTCATTTTTAAGCTCAATGACAGGCGCAATCCCGGGAAGATAGACAGTAGAGCAGAGAGACAACGACAAAACAAACCAAAAGCAAAGCCAAAATTAGGGGGTCCCCATTTGCAATGGGGCGATGTGTGAAAAAGGTCACAACACGTTGTAAGGCTTTAAAAGTACAATTGATTTGGATTACTCATGATGTATGGATCAAGTTTGTATTCCATGTTCTCCTTGTGTTTTGACCTTGTTGCAAAGTGACCTCTAAGGTTCTTAGGAATAATGACGAGATGAAGGATGAAAAGGGGTGAATGATATGAGTGATGAACGTTTAGGAACTTTGGATCAATGCTAGACTTAGGGTTTGATTTTGATTGGCTTGATTGGATTTGGATAATGAATTTGTAGACCCTAAGATGTTAGATGTTATCTTAGGATGAACTTGTTCAAAGGATTGCTAATTCAATTAAATGTATGAGAAAGGATGAATTCCCATACACCTAACTAAACAAGGTGATTTTGATGACGATGATTTACCCAAGTCTAGAATGATGTTTCCAAAGATGTTTGTGTGATGAATTTTGATAAATGTTTGGGATTTGGATGGATTGTTCGATTTGATCCTAAATGAATCTAGGAAGGACTTGTTTACTAGGCCAAGATAGTGAAGAACATGTCTTTCTCTAAGAGTAATTCAAACCAAAAGACCCATGTTTGCATGAAAACCATATGATCAAAAGATGACAAGCACTTGTGTGGGGTCCAATTGATTTAATCTTTGCTTAATGGATTCTTTTTACCACAAACACACTCTTGATTAGGTTCCCAATTGAATGTCCAATGTCCTAATTCTCTTTTATCCCACAAAGCGCATTATGCAAAAATCGAGAAAATCAAGGCAAAAGTTACCTAAAGTTGATTTTAGTAGAAGCAAATTGAGATGAAATCCAAATGTTTAGGATCCTCTAAGGATACGAATCCCAAGGGCAAGCAATAACATGTGAATTTGTTCAAGGATATTTGCCTCTCCTAAAGGGTTTGCAATTTTGATGATTCGTTGAATGTTGGTTTTCCAATGTTTTCGATTAAAGCACTGTGTTTTCAAACTACAAGCAATATGACATCCTAACTCAATTGGTACATTTTTCTTGGTGGGCTTGCCTCATGCCCCTTGTAGAAAAGATGATTTTACATGCAACCAAGAAAAAAATATAAAGGCGTGTTAAGAATGAAGTCTTAACCTCTATATTTCAACCAAGATCGGACATGGCAAGTAACTTCTTGGAATTTAAGTTCCAATGCACCACTTTGATAAACTCGCTAAATGGATCAATAGGCCACTACAAAACAAGGGTTTTAGTTCGGACTTTCCGTTCGTAGGAGTTGACCCAACGTGGCAAGAGTCCCCTTTCGGATCCATCTTGTCGGAGTCAACCGCGTGATATTGGCATTTCTTCCAATATCCACATTTATATCCCGGCTGAAAATACTCTTGGCTTTAGAGTGTTATCGGTTGAGTCGTTCCCTTGGGTGAGTACTTTTTCCCCAAGGCAGGCCCTCTAGGATAAACAAAAGCAAGCAAAGACAAAATCTGTAACTCGATCAATCTTTGACGACACAAAGAAAGAGAATATACGCGATGATGCTCTACTCACACTCGCACAAGATGTTCAATTTTAAACCCAAATCGAAGTGTGTATGGGCAGTTATTTACGCAACTTAATGTCACCAAAAGCCTTTTGATTCTTAAGATCACCATGAGGTGCGAGAGAAGCGCATATGTCTTTTGATGATATTACTTTGTGTAAATAATTACAAAACAATAAAGGCACACATTCATTTTATCCTTCAAAGCAATGATTTGATTCATTTTTTAGAGCACCAAATGAAGTGTGAGAAATTGCCTTGTTCACTTTGTTAATCCCAAACAAAATTTAGTAAGTTGTGATCCTATAGTTCGTTTTAGCCTTTGCAAAAAACCAAAGTGTTCTTTTTAAACCCAAACGAAAATTAGTGTCTTAAAACTGAAAAAAAATAACAATTTCGTGAATAGTGTTTGAATAAACACTAAAGTGTTAAAGAACACTTTAATCTCCCCCAAAACGTCATCTTCATTATCCTCGTTTTGTTTTTCTTCTTCATTTCTCCTTCGCTTTCCTTGCCTTCCTCGCTTTCCTTTCGTTATCCTTCTCCTTGCTTTCCTTTGTTTGTATCTCCTTCGTTTTCCTTCCTTCTTTTGTTGTTTTCCTTCTTTTGTACCTTTGTTGACTTTCACCTTCTTTCGTTGGCCTTGTACCTCTAGAAGATTTTCAAAAAAGAGTTAGGCAAAATTTTCATGGTAAATGATAAAAGTTTACGCAAGAAATGTTAATCATTTGAGGAAACCCTTTTAAAGAAAAAAAATATGATTGCATTGACAAAGCACATGAGTTCTTTATTTTGAATTTAACTCAATAATTAATTATGATATTGCTATCAGGATTCAACCGTGTAGTTTCGAGTCAAACTCATTGACCCATGTTTCATAATTAATCCTGATAGCAATATCATAATCTGACATGCTGTGGAAAAATACCTCCTACTTATCAATAATTAATGTCAATAAATTTTTAATTTACCCCCACTTTTATAAAGGAATAATTGATTTCCAAACCACAAGTCCTCTCTTTTAAATGCATAAATCTGTTTTTGATAAGAGACCCAAGCAAAAACTGAATCAAGTATATATAAAAATGAAAATAGCATACGTGATTTCCTTGATGGAATTCAGAATACGATCAGCCTCCTAATAATGCCATATAAAAAGTTATTATATAGTGGTTAGTAGGAATGCAAAAGTCAAAAGATCTTTAAAGTTTTCCAAGCAAAATGCGTAAACATGTCCTATCGTTGATGATCTTCTGCTCTCAAGTTTTTTTTGGATAATCCAGGTAGCATTTGGCAAAGTGTGAATTTGAACATTCTTAAATGCTATCTGTAGGCGCCCTCAACAATAATAATTAAAAATCCATAAGTGCTTTCAAACAAATGCAATTGGCAAGTGGAAAAGACTGTGCCCAAATGAGTTTTTAAGAAGACTTCAAAACTAATGCTACTTGCAGGCGCGTGAGGACAGCGAGTAAATATCCCTTTGACTTTCAGGAAAATGTATTGGGCAAGCATACAACTTTATTCAATCAGCTTTCTCTACCGTGCTTTGAAAGTTGAGCATCCTCTCAGTGCTTTGACAGGTAACCATCATAGCTTTAATTGTGCGAGCATGATGATGGGAATAAATGAGCCGACATTATCATGTGCTGAAAACTGCAGCATTAACTGAAATGCAGCGCCCTTGAGGATGTCGAAATCTGTGAATGGCAATGCCTCTGAGACAAGTAGCAGGTGAATACGTCTATATCAGGAGAAAAACAAAAAGCAGATGTTAGGTTCATCAAAACTAGCGCTTGAAGTTAATTGTATACATGTGTGAGACCCTTCTCCATAGCAGCGATCAAAAATGACTCCCAGATTTAATGAGCAAAGACAGGAATTGCCAGAGATATGCCTGCCTACTGGATTTGATGAAGAATTTTTTAGACACTTTGAAAAGCGGTGTTTATCCTAATTGCAAAAATCTCTCCAAGACAAGCGGTAAAAGAAATGAACCATTAACAGTCATTGCCTTAATATGAAAGGCTTTGAATTGCACAAGAAAAATGCGTTGAAGCAGCTTCAGACTGGCAGAATTAAATGCTAGAAGGTTCGCACCTTTACTCTCAAGAAATCATTCTGCTCCTGCACTCGTGAATAGATGGCTAAAACTTTTCTAAACAGACATTTAGAAACTTTGAAATTGCAGATTTAAAGTCGAAATATAAGGTGGTATTCTTCGTGGTGATGTGAAAGACTTGCTTTTGCTTAGAAGCGACGCCCCTGTCAGCAATAAAATGCGTTTGGAAGCTGTAAAGTCAACCGACATCCTTTTCCAGCAGATAGGAAAGGTGCGTGGAGGGGGAATGAACATCCATCAAAGCATAAAGGATAGACGAACTTTGTTAGATGTTGTAGTTACAAGTGCCCTGACAGAAATGTATGCAAAATGCGGAGGCATAGACAAGGCGTGGGGACTTTTTCACAGAATTCCTCAAAAGAAATATGGTCTCAGAGAATGCAATGATTGTGTGATATGCACAAAATGGATTTGCAAGAGGCTTTTAGAAACTTTTAAGCAAATGTGACTGTTATGTGAAGAATACAATTTGATAGCGAGGTAATGACTGCAAGCGATCACAAAGTTTGTTGAAAAGAAATACCAGTCTCATCTTTATTGATTGTGATCAAGATGAACTAACACGTGAAACAAAACAGATGGGATCAAGAGGAGCAAAACATGTGAAACAAACACCAGTTGATACTGCAGTGTCATGGCTTAAGGAAGAAAATGGGATTCAGCCTTGATGATGGAACTCCTTAGGAAGATACCTCGTTCAAACCACAACAAATATTGACAGATGCTGCCTCAAACCTCAAGAAAGATTTGTAGCCAACGAAGATCACCAAATCAACATGGAATGGTTCGTTGAGCATAAACAACCAGATACATTAGCCACATTATTTACTCTATTTAAAGCGCTAAAACATATCCAATGGGTATTTGATCTGAAAGAAACTCTGATGTGGATGAGAATTGGTCAGTCACAACAATGGATAATTAATGCGGTAAGAAAAACAAATAGCAATAGAGATTGACAAGGCACGACATGTCTGTAGCACAAATTATGACAGAGAAAGGCCGTCCATGATCAAAACATATAATGATGTCACTGCAACAAGTCACGCCACTGATCTCAACACAGGCTGTGAGCTCCAAAAGATTACAATGATCAAGGAAAGTCTTTCAAATCGTCCAATCAATCTGCCATATCAAGTCACCAAATTTAGGTCCCAAAGCTCAAGTGTTTCTCCTCTGATGCAACTTGATACATGCAGGTCTTAGAGATATGACAGGATATCTCGTCTATTTTGTTCAGCTTCGTGTGCGCTTCCTGTCCAACAAAGCAAATGGTCCTAAAATTGCAGGATATATCATAAATAAATAACAATGTACTGGTGTATTTATTGTTGCAGTTAGGAAAATCTACATCATCCTGCATGCATAGCTTGGGCATGATAATTGTCTACAAATCAATCAATGCAAACACATAGTTTGAAATGAAAGCCTTAAATGAAATTAATGACTTGTGTGGGAAGATGAGGAATTCGACTGGCAAACCAAACTAGGCATAAGTGCAACACGAATTTTCAAAAAATCATTAAACTCAAGCCAAAGACCAGTATAGATAACGCCTCTCTAGTTAAACAAATGCAAATTTTAAATGTAAGATGAGAGTTTAAATAGAAAGTTCAAAAACGTGACTATGAGCACCATATGTGGCCCTCCTTCTAGTGCCATAATGTAGAACCTTAAATCTGCTTTAGCTCACAAACAGAAACCCTTAGCATTGTTAGTAAACTAAAGCAAATGAATATTCCCTATAAGATTCATCTAATCACAAGAATAATGCAAAAGAAGCAAGCAAAACATAGAAAACATCATTCTAATAATCAAACTAGCATCTTATAGTGGATTGGTGCTTCTATGGAAAGAAGCCCTTTCCCAATCCTTGATTAAGCTCCATGATATGAAAATGATAAGTTGATGATCAAGATGATGAATGGACAAAATCAATTCTCAGTTTAAGAGAGTGACCTTGCATGAGGATTGTGGATTTGTGGAGATGAAAATGATAGAATTGTGGAGTGGATCAACAAAATCTGTTCTCAGTTTAAGAGAGTGACTTTGCATTAGCTTTTGTGGATGATTTGTTGAAGAATGATGCCTCTATTTAAATATTTTCTTGATGAGAGATTGGCCAAATGGATGAATGTGGGACAAAGATCAAGCCAATAGGAAGAGGCCACTTGTCAAGTTGTGATAGGCCAAGGGATGTGCAAGATTTGGGAAATGTGCCCATGAGAGGGAATTTCAAATTCAAATCTGTGCAATAAATTTTGAGAGGGGGACAAGAAAATGAGAAATAAATGCAATGTTGGAGGGACAAATCAACTTGTCATATTTTTCAAACTTGAGAGAATATTCCCCATAAATGCCATGTTGAGTGAAAATGAGGGTTTTAATAAATCAATAAATTGATTTATTTGTGCAAGTGGAGATATCTAGAGAATGCAAGTGGTTAGGATTAGCATTTAATCATGGTTAGATTAGTTAAATGATGATTAAGATGATTTGACCTTTTTGACTTGAATATTTGATTTAAATTATTTAAATCAAGAAGGATGGAAAATGCATTTTTGAGATTTTAATTAAATAAATTTTGATTTATTTAATTAAAGGATGATGTGAGCCTTTGATTTATTTAAATGCATAACCTTAGGACTAAAGACCTGATTTTCCTAGCGAATGGATTTGCTGCGTTTGATTTATTCAATGAGCGGATGACTATGAATAATGCTAATTTTGCGTGTCTACACATATAATCATATGTCAAAAAGAGGAAAACATTAACAACCAAATATAATCTATAGCTTCCTCTTTCCGCTCCAAGTGGTACTCAATTCTGAAGGTCTAGAACTAGTAGGTGCCCGTGCTATAGTATCCAAATGAGGAGATTGAGCAGTGGTTTCTTGATCTTCAAATGTGTCTTTGTCCTCCTCCTCCATGGCATCCAATCTTGCTGCTTCTTCTGCTGCTGCTGCTCTCTCTAATTCAACAAGATCTTCATTCGTAAGGAAGACATCAGCCTCATCATTCTATTCATCAATAGTCCATTCACCATATGGATCAATATCATCCAAGTGGATGGACTCATGTGAAGCACCCTCAACCTTTCTAGTTTGAAGGCGAAGGTTGTACCAAACAAAAACTAAATCATTTAGGTGCTGCTAGGTCAACCTGTTTCTCTTCTTTGTGTGAATGTTCTCAAATAAACTCCAATTATGTTCACACCAAAAAGCACTACATGGCTGCGACAAGTCACAAATGGCTAGCTTTTGAAGATTTGGCATGCTATCACCATAGTTCTCCCACCATAGATCTACAAAAACACGTTTAAAAAATATAAGTATTAAAAAATAAGAATAAATTAAAAACTATATATGTAAGAATCAAGTTTCTAATTTCATTTTTTACCTAGTTGTTTTCCTCTCCTTTTAATTGCTTGTTGTGTGGAAAAGAGTCTCCCCTCTACACCCGTGTAGACCTTGAATAGATAAAAGAAAAAGTAAATCAAATATAGAAAATTCATAGATAGTCAAGACTCAACATTGCAAATTCATAAATAAGATGTAACAAATCTCACCTCCAACTCATCAAGCACCTTATCTCTTAGCTCACGATTAGGCACCATCCTATCAATGCATGTTACATGACCTGCCATGACCTCCTCATTTGCCTTAAATGTGTCTGAGAAGTAGAAGCAAAGGCATGTATCAGCTAGTGGAGTTGGTTTGTCCATCTCCGATCAATGATGTGCCGAATGATTTCATATTTCCTTTCGTTGCTGCCATAGTAACGTGATATGGCCTCTTTGGCCCTATCCATGGCCTCATAGATGAAACCCATTGGCATGCCCTTTCCATCCACCATAAGAAGAACCCTCACCATTGGTTTTGTCACCTAAAAAAATGAAAACAAATGTTAAATTATAACAAAATTAACCCCTCAAAAAAAAAACAGCAAATAGATTATCATGTATAAATCTGTTTTTGTGTTTATTACTTACCCTGATCAACTCCTATCCATTTTTGATGAATGTCTCATCAAAAACTATGGAATCAATCCTCTCCCCTTTAGGTCTAGTGGAAAATGAGGTCTTCCTCCAAGCATCGGACAAAAACATTTGCTTGAGACGACCAATGGCACCAAGAATGCTTTGCAATGTGAGGAAGTGGTTAGCAAATCATGTCACTCTAGGTCGCACAAGGTCCTTTCCATTCTCTCTTGATCAAAGTATTCCACATGCTAAGATTGCAAGAGAGATTGTATGTTCAACTCCAAGGTTCCTTCAATCCAATGGAATACACTCAGTTGGCTCGTTGTGATTTGCTATTTTCACGAGGGGACTTACACAATTGTTCAAATGAAGCAGCTGATAGTAGATTAATGATAGATGAGGGATTTTCACGTGATGCGAATGATTTGGCAATAAGGTATGAATTTCCTAAAACTAACCAGAAATGTACTGAATTTAAAGGAGTGCAGGGTTTAGAAGGTCTAAGTTCTAGTCTAAGTGCAAGATGTGCGGGGCTTGGCTTCAATAGAGTTCCGAAAATGAGAAGCTTCAGCACTGAATTTCATCTTCAAACCTCAACACTACCTGCAGCAACTTCGGACTTTCAACACTTAGAAAAATTTACTTGCAGCAATACAACTTCAGTACTTAGAAGAAAAAAATTTGACCCAAGCTTGCTTCAGCACTTCTCAGCTTCAAACTTATTCACCCTCAAAGCTCAACTTCAAATTTCTCCACACTTAATTCTCCTCACACTGTAATCTTCTTCACTTCAGAGCTCAAGTCGAACTTGCTAGCTTTTGGAGAAAAATGAATAAACTCACAGCTCATATAGCCAAGTCGAAATCTAGAAGAAGCCAATTTTAGCCAGTTCATTAAATTTCCACTACTTCACTGCAAGAATTCAAATTTCCCTCCTCTGGCAGCTGCAACATTTGGCATTCGGCATCTAGAATACTTTGACCTTCTAGAATCTCAAAAGATTCATCTCCACTAGGCATACTTCACTTTAGCACTTTAAAATCATCTTTTGAAAATATTAACTCCAACTGCACCCTCTTTAATTTATTCACCAGCTAAGGTACTGAACTTTGAATTTATCCATCTTTGGCTCGAGAAGATTATTCTCATGAAGAATTTAATCAAATTCATCCAGGCAATTAGTTTCAAATTCATCAGTCAAGGCATTTTATCTTCAACATCTTTTTCCTTCTTGCCTTAGAAAATTTTAAAATTTTCCCCTTAAGAAATTCATCAATCAAGTGCCCATCAACTATCTTCAACCTAAAATCCTTGGCGAGGTGTAGAAAACCTTAAAATTCATTCCTTGTCGAAGATGTCCGATACCCAGAAGAAAATTCCCTTCAGAAAGCGTCGAATTCATGTGTCTACAAACGAAGGGGTACATTTAATTTTTGAATTTTAACCTTAGAAATATATTTTGCCATCAAATTTATTCTCATTCTTCATCTCTGGGCATATTTTCTTGCTCGGCCTTGAAAATCTTCTTCAATCTCATGAAGCTGGAGTATTCTGACTTATCCACTGCCAATTCATCCTTGCCTCAGAAAATTTCATCACCTCCTCAAGCTTAGGCGTATTTTCCTCTAGGGGAGGAGAGACTTCAACACTTAGAAATTTTCTTAACATCTTTCATGAGCATGGGCGCATATAGGGGGTCAAGGAGGAATTTACAATACTTAGACAAATTTGTTCACCACTATCTCTCTTCCATTTGGGCGCATTTAACATGTTGGGAATTAACACTTAGCATACGTCTTAGCTTCATCTTGGACTTGGGTGCATTTCATGTGCTGAGGGGGAACATAACACTTAGCAACTTTTCCAATGCCCTTATAGCCTAGCAAGTTGGGCGCATTTGGAGACCCCTGTAGGATTTTCACACTTCGAAACTTTTCTATCCACCTAGCAAGTTGGGCGCATTTGGCATGTCAAGCAAGAACTAATGCCTTAGAATATTTCCTTGATGCCTCTTGAGATGGGTGCATTTGGGGTAGGAGGAGGAAGTTTCCAAACTCTTAGAATATTTTTCAAGGAGCTAACACCTTCAACATGTTTGGGCGCATTCAAGTGGTCAAGGAGGAATAAGCCAACACTTAGAATATTTTCCTTCACACATGCTGGAGATGGGCGCATTTTGGGGTAGGAGCAGGAATTTCAATGCCTTAAAATCTTTTACTCCACCCACCTTCACCTTGGGCGCATTTTGGGGGTGGTGAAGGAATTTTACATGCCTTGGAAACTTTTATTAAAATATTAAATGTAATATTAATGATCATCTTAGCTCTAGTTAGTTTTTAGTAATTTAAGTTACGCTTTAGTTGATTTAGCATCTTTCTAATTTTTATTTTAGTTTGCTTTAGTTTACGATGGTTTCTTTTTAGAAACATTGTCTTGTTAATTTCTATATAAGGAGCTTTCGTCTCCTCTTATAAACATACAATTATGAATATCAATTATCTTTTCATGGTATCAGAGCTCAGGCTTGAACTTGACTAGTTTTAGCTGATTTTGTTTTAGGAATTTTTAAAAAATTGAAGTTTTTTTTTAGTGAAGAATTTTGAAGGAATTTTTTATGGGTTTTTGAAGCAGATTTTCGTAGGAATTTTTGCTGGATTTTTGTGAAGAATTTTTTCAAAGAATTTCAAAGTGTTTTTGGAGGGAGATTTTTGAAGTTCCTTTTGCATGAAATCGCATCCTCCTTTAAGGGTTTTTGACAACTCTTTTCCTTCTAAAAATTGCGGGTTGGTTTATGAGGAAAATCGTGGTATTTTTGGAGGTTTTATTTGCTAAAGTCGTGTCGTTTCTGTAAATCGTGACCCTTCTGTTATGGGATTTTTTTCCTGTGATCGTGTGACCTAGGGTTTACCTATTTTTTGATGTCTTGACCAGCAGTCGCACGGATTTTTTTGAAGGCATTTTTTGTGGTTTTCTAAACGCGTTTTTTCCTGAGCATTTCGTGGACGCGCGGGTCTTCTGTGTGGCGTCTTTTTTCAACGAACTGGGTTTTGTTCTTGGTCGCGTCTAATGTATTTCTTCTCTGTTTTGGCGAAAATTGCGTTTTAAAAAAATGCATGAGGGTTTTTTTGTTCGTGAGCATTTTGTGACGGATATCTCCCACTTCAAAGTTTTTTTCTAAGGCGATTTTTTAAGTCACGGCTCCTAGTTTTTTTCTCATGTTTTTTTTGAGTTTTTGCACGTCTTTTCTGGGCGCGCAACTATGATTTTGAGCGGCAGATTTTTCTTGAAGATTTCTCAGTTCGTGGGTCTGAGTGATTTCTAGAAGATTTTTGGCTGTGATGAGTTCTTTGTGATAGGTTTGTGCAAAAGATTTCTTTGTGACCTAGGGTTTTTTCTAAAACTCGTAGGTATCTTTTTTCTGATCTTCATGGACAGGATTTTCAAAAGTTCATAGGTTTTCGTGCTTGTTCTTGCCAGAGCTTTTCTATTGTGATTAGGGTTTCAATAAAGTTTTGAGACAATTTTTTCTCTCTGAAAAAACTTGTGCCCTGATGTTGTTGACAATTTTTTTTTTCTAAAAAATTGAGCTAGTTTTGACAAAAAATTTCTGGGAAAAATAAAAATTTTGCAAAGAGTTTTTCGAAATTTTTTCTTAAAAAATTTGCTAAAAGTGTTTTTTATGAAGAGTTTTTTGACGATTTTTTCTTATCTAAAAAATCGTGGGTTGTTGCTAGGGTTCGCAGACCAATTTTTTAGACATTTTTTTCTCAACAAAAAATTGTGCACCTGAAGATTTTAAAGAGTTTTTGAAAAAATTTCTATAAAAATTTTGCAGTTCAAAAGTTTTTTGAGGATTTTTTGCTGAAAAAATCTTACTTTTTAAGATTTTTCGAAGTTTTTTCTAAAATTTTTTACAGTTCATGAGTGTTGTGCTAGCTGATGTCCAGAGTTTATGCCGGTTGATCACAGACTTTACCTCGTTTTTCGGGTTTTTGAAAAACAGGGGGGATGGTTGCTTTGTCCAACCTCATGTTGGAAAGTACACAGAGGTTCATTGGGAAAAGTTATTCTACTTGGAAGCAGAGGAAGCTCACAGTTTTTGAGTGTCGATGTCTTGATTTGATTGTTCTGCGAGAAAGGATTTGTAATTCCATGGTGTTTATGCTTCTCCAGATATCAGTCACCGATGATATGTTTCTAAAAGACTTTGGTTAGACTTAGTTTTTTGTTTGTATGATGACCATTAAGGGATGGTATTAAAATATTAAATGTAATATTAATGGTCATCTTAGCTCTAGTTAGTTTTTAGTAACTTAAGTTACGCTTTAGTTGATTTAACATCTTTCTAATTTCTGTTTTAGTTTGCTTTAGTTTACGATGGTTTCTTTTTAGAAACATTGTCTTGTTAATTTCTATATAAGGAGCTTTCGTCTCCTCTTGTAAACATACAAATATGAATATCAATTATCTTTTCAACTTTTCTCAACCTCACTTCATGACAGTGCGCATTTTGGGGGTGGTGAAGGAATTTTACATGCCTTGGAAACTTTTCTCAACCTCACTTCATGACAGGGCGCATTTAGGGGGTCCTACAGGAATTTCTTCAGATGTAGAAATTTTTTCATGGCTTCTTCTCCTTGAGGGCGCATTTGAGGGTATGAGTAGGAATTTCCAAACTGGAAACTTTTTCCATCTTTCTGCCAGTCTCATCTTGGGCGCATTTCACAGGGGGGTGAAGGAAATTTCTCAGACTTAGACATTTCTCTGGCTTGCTCGCTCTTGTTTTACTATATTTAGTAAGCCCTCTGATTTTCATGCCTCTGAAGCTTGGATTGATCTGAAATTTTAAACACAGGATCCTCGTGACCCAGTTGATCTGTTCATACTGCCATCTCGTGCTGACTTGCTATTTATAGCATGTTTCTGGAGGTGATTTACTACTTATAGTAATTGCTTGATTTCAGGACCTCCACAACTCCGTTCAACTTGAAACCTAACTGGTGTGATCCTCATGGGATGACTTGCCTGTTCACACTGGCACTTGTTGTTGACTTGCTATTTATAGCCTGTTTCATAAATGCCTTACTAAAATTAGTAAGTGCTTAGATTGCCTTCAAATTTTACCAGTGGAAAGCTTAAAAGATATTGATCACAGTGGGATACGCCAATTTTCGGAGATTCTGGCGTTTGACCCCTCATTTTGGGTCCCGAAGCTGGAAACCCTAATTTGACTTGCATGTTGCTCAAACGATCTCCGTTTGACCCCGTTTTTGTTGCATGTCGTTCTGTGCGTGATACTGGAATGCTGGGCAGCTGTCGGAGTGGTCCTACTAAAAATAGTAAGTCTCTAAAAAAGTGACCAACTCTGCTTGCATGTCACACTGCTGCGAAGCTCTTGAAAACCCATAAAGAATAACCTGACATGCGCTTAAAAGTCCTGCATGCAAACCCTAAAAATAGCCTCTGAAGACAACTCTTGAAAAAGGTCTTGATCTTGGTTTGCATGTTACACCATTGCGAAGCTTTCGAAAAACCCACAAACAATGTCCAGACATGCGTAGAAAATTCTAACATGCAAACCCTAAAAATAGCCTCTGAAGGCTGAGTTCTAAAGGTTATCATCTCACTTTGCATGTTATATCATCGCGTAGGTCTCAGAAAACCCAAAAATATTCTCCAGACGTGTTGAAAAACTTTGCATGTAAACCCTAAAATCAGCTCCTAAAGGTGATACTTGCTAAGAATAGAAAGTTGTCAGTTTTGCTCAAAATTTGCAAACAAATAGTTTGACGTGTCTCGAATGCAGTGTAATAGTTAGAATTTCAAAAGTGCTGAGAAAATGCCCCGAATTAGGTACTTACTAAAAATAGTAAGTTGTCAGAACTCAGTGAAATTTTACTAGGAAACTATTGGAAGCTTACTGACTGCAGCGCCATGCTCAGATTTCAATTTATTCACTCCATTTGACTTCAAACTGGCGGGAAGATTCAAAACCCTAATTTTACAGACTTAGCCAAAACTTCAATTCAGACGGGTACATCCCCGGAAAGATAGAAGAGACAGAGAGAGACAACAAAAAAACAAAGCCAAAAGACTTGAACGAAGCAAAAATTAGGGGGTCCCCATTTTGAATGGGGTGATGTGTGAAAAGGTCACAATAGGATACCTCTCCATAAGTAGTCTACCTGCGACTACATATGCAGCTACGTTGTCCATGATAATTTGGACAACATTATCAACACCAACCTCTTGGATCACCCCATCTAATAAATTGAATAAAGTTTCAACATTTTTGACTTCATGGGAGGCATCTATTGACTTTAGGAACACCAATCCAACATTAGAGGCCACTAAAAAGTTTAGTAGAGTCCTATTTCGTTCATCTTTCCACCTATCAGATAAAATGCTGCAACCTTTTCTTCGCCAAAATTTCTTTTGCTCATCAACCACAAGCCGTGTATTCTTTACTTCCTCTAGCAATGGCCCACTCAAATCTTTAGTTGTTGGGGTCTTAAACCCTTTTCCTGCAACTGTAAGGGCATTCACCAAACCTTCCCAATATGGGCTGGTTGCCGCATTGAAAGGTAAATTATTGTAGTACCAAAAGTTTGCTAATGCCATCCTAGCTTCATGATGCTTTCCCTTATTCCAACCGGTACCTCCAAGTGAAGGTTGTGCTCTTGGAACATTACGTGGAATAAAGTAATTTGGTCCTAATGAAGGACCTTGGCCAACACTAGCAGTAGAAAAAGAACCCTCAAGACTCTCACCAAAAGATGAATGTGGATGACAGATGCCTGGACTTGGAGTACCATGGGGCATAGATGGTGTAGAAGGGGATCCACTCATCACTGCTACTAATGCATCCTTTCTTTTTTGTCTTTCATTTTTTTTCATCTCATAATCAACAAGGGCCTTTATTTCTCTAATAATCTCAGGAGTAGTCTTAGGGCATCCCTCCACATTTTGCCCAGGTATTCTTGCAAGGTGGTATTTTAATTTGTTTATTCCTCCTGTCATCCATTTCTTGCATTCGGTATATGTCACTTCACCTTTTTTATTTCTTGGTATCCCATACTTCCATGTAGGGTCTTTTTTTGTTCCCTTTGGCTTTAAAGATGACATTGTTGTTTCAAGTTCAACATGAAAAAATAAAATCAGCAAGGGTTTGGTAAAAAATCAGCAAAAAAATGAGATTCAAACATTTGCAAAAAAATAGAATGCTAAACCAAGCTAGAAATAGTAGGAATTAGGCTATTAAGGGAAATAGAAAAAAAATTGGCAGCATTTCCCTTTATTTTTCTTGATTTTTCTGATTTTGAATTCAAGAAAACAAAGAAAAAGAATTGTTAAATCACTTAGCTGGCTCTATTGTAATCTCCTTAGCTCATCCTCTTGGCTTCTTTCAACCTCGCTTTAACTTGAAGACCTGTATTTGGCAAGGTAGCATGTAAAAATGAAAGAAAAAACAAAACAAAAAGGGTTTTAAGTGGTTTTTAATGCCCAGTTGCGCAGGAGACCTAGGTTGGGACTGTCGAGTCTGACCTCAAGAATCGCGCGAGTCCTGAGGTCGGACTTGGGAGTCCTAACCTAGGACTCTCTTGGACTCAACTCCCAAGTTCGCGACAAGTCGACTCGACTCTCCCGCGGACTCCCAAGTTTGCCGAGTCTGCGGCATGAGTACTAAGGTTAGACTTGGGAGTCCCAACCTAGGACTCTCTTGGACTCGACTCTCGAGTTCGCGGCAAGTCAACTCGGCTCTCCTACGGACTCTCGAGTCTGCTGAGTTCGCAGAGAGTTCGCAAACTATGGTTTTGAGCTTTGAATTGAACATGAGATACAAATTTTGGGTTAAATCATCATAAATTTTCACATGTCGGTCAACATTTCAGCTGAAACGCAAATGATTTTAGGCCTTAAGGTTTTCTATCTATTAGAAATTTTGATTTGATGATGGTTGTTCTTAGATGTTTCAAGGTAACTACCACCTAATGTGAGGCTACTAGACAAGGTTTCCCTAATGAAATCTACAGAGTCTCAAAATTTGTCCTATCAATCAAGTTCAATGTCAATATGTATTTGACCTGCTATCCTTGATGGAGAATGGAGAATGACAAGAACACTGTCATATGTTGTTCATGTTGTGACCTTTTCACACATCACCCATTCCAAATGGGGATCCCCCCTAATTTTTGCTCCATCCTGGTCTTTTGGCTTTGGTCGTGTGTTTGTCTCTCTCTGTTTTGTCTTTCCTTTTTGATGATGTACCTTTCTTTTGACCTGGATTGGAATTAGGGTTAAGTCTAGAGAACATTTTGATCAATTAGGGTTTTCACCTTTAGGCTACTTTGGGGTCAAATTGAGGGCTAATTGAAATTTGAGCTTGGCACTGCAATCAGAAGGCTTCCAACAAATCCCCACTAAAATTTCATTGAATTCTGACCATTTTCTATTTTTAGTAAGTACCAATTTAGGGTATTTTCTCAGCACTGTTCAAATTCTGACTGTTGCTCTACACTTAGGACGCTTTAAGCTACTTGCTTGCAAATTTTGAGTTGAATTGAACAACTTACTATTTTTAGCAATCTGGGCTTCAGGAGCCATTTTCAGGGTTTGCATGTATGATTTTCTATTGCATGTCTGGATACTCTTTCTGAGATTTTCAAGACCTTCGCAGTGATATAACATGCAAATTGAGATGACGACTTTTAGCAATTCGGGCTTCGGAGGCTATTTTTAGGGTTTGCATGCAAGATTTTTCAGCGCATGTCAAGATATTCTTTATGGGTTTTTCGAGAGCTTCGTAGTGATGTGACATGCAAGCAAAGTTGATCATTTTTTAGAAACTTGCTATTTTTGGCCAGTGCTCACATGTGGACCAATTTGCTGGGTTTTTATGGGTTTTTTGAGATCTCTCGGGCAATGTGACATGCAAACTCATCCGGCAAGCGGATGGTCACTTTTTTCGGACACTTACTATTTTTAACAGGTTAACTCTGACAGCTACCCAACACTTCAGTATCACGAATAGAGCAACATGCAACAGAAACAGGGTCAAACGAAGGTCATTCGAGTGACATGCAAGACAGATTAGGGTTTCCAACTTTGGGACTCAAAATGAGGGGTAAAACACCAGAATCTCCCAAATTGAAGTATTCCATTGCAATCAACATCTCTCAAGGAATCCACTGGTAAAATTTAAAGGCAATCTGAGCACTTACTATTTATAGTAAGTCACTCCAAAAATAGGGCTATAAATAGCAGGTTAGCGCGAGGCACCAGTGTGAGCAGGTCAAGCAAGTGACGAGGACCCCATGGAACAAATTCCAAGTCAAATAGAGTTGCAAAAGTTTGAAAATCAGACATTTACTATTTTTAGCAAGTCACTAAAAATGGCAGGGGCATGCAAACATCAGGTGTCGGCAGGCTAGTCTCGTCACGAAGGTCAAGTTGAGCAAAGATTAGGTCTTCAGAAATGGAAAATCCTTGAAAATCGTGAAGACTTGTTGACGTGGTTTTTGCGACTACACCAACACAGAATAAAGTTGCCAACGGCTACTCTATCCTCTCTTGAACAAAGTTTCCTGCATGCTAAGATTGCGAGATAGATCATACATTTAACTCCAAGGTTCCTTCATGCAATAGAATACCCTCAGTTGGCTTGATGTGTTTTGCTGGTATTTTAAGGGGACTTACACAATTGTTCGACAGCTGACAACAGACAGTAGATTAAGGGCTTTCGCGTGGTTCGAATGATTTAGCAAGTAAGCACAAGTTTCCTAATTCTAACCAGGAATGAATTGAATTTAAAAGAGTGTAGGGCCTAAGAAGTTTACATTCTATCTAAGGACGGGACATGGGGTCAATCTTGACAGACTTCGACCAGACTCTGCTTCGCCTCACATTGGACAACTTACACAAAGTCGGTGCAATCTTCAAGGGAGTGACAAGAGGTTTTCAAATTATAATTCAACATATAAGTACCATCAGAACGACGCATACACATGCCTGAATCACAATCGAAGTTAAGTTTATAAGGTTTTCCAGTCGACCACACAAGGCAAACTTGCGTTCAACAAGCTGCTAGTGGTATGGATAAAAATGAAGTTGCCTCGATTAACTCCACAAGTCCACAACTAACATCTACTTGCATGAAAATGAAAACTACTCTACTTCAAGTCACTACTCGAATCAGAAGGACGAAGAAACCTTGCTAGCTACTCACAACAAAAGACAAAATTCATCATCAATGAAAATTCTTTTTATTGGGGGAGTGTTCACAACAATTTCTTACAAAGTTTTAAGGAAAAACCTTCCTTCTTCTTCAGCTACTCCATCAATCTATACTAAGCTACTTCTAATTTGTCTCTCTATTCTAACTTCTACTCTAATTCTACTATCTCATGCTTCTACCAAAGTACAAATGAGGGGGACTCCCCCTTTTATAGCTGGCCAAGTCCAACAAACGGCTCGGATTACAATTGGCTGGATGGCCTAGATTGTGCCACCTCAGCCCTAAACAAGATTTGCCCTAAAAACCGCCATAATGGAGAGTGGGGCAATAAATGAGCAATTAATGGCCACCATCTTCTAGAAGATTCTCGTTTGTAGACGCATTCACACTGTTCTCGATCTTCTTCTTGACGTTCTTCAACTTCCTCTTTGTCACTTGAGTTGTACTAAGTCTCAACACTTAGCCATTTTTCGCAACTTTTCTCCCTTCGAGGTTGAAATGTCATCTTGGATTACTTTCTTCATCACTTCAGGTCATCACCGCTTGGTCTCGACGTTTCTCCTGCAAAACAAGCAAGGAGAAGAGTATTTGAACACTTCATAATATAAATTCACTTTACTTACCTGATTTTCACGCTCTAACTTCCCAACGTTCATCGTCTTCACTAGCCAACTTTACTTTCTTCATGATCTGTAGGTTGGGGCATATAACACCTTTGCATCAAATTTCAATGCCTTAGACAAAATTTCAACTCCCTCAGGGGCGCATTTAAGAGATGCACTTTTAAGATCATCTTTCGAGAGTGTTAGCCTCAACTGCATCATCTTCAAGGAATTCACTTCACCAGCTGGAGCTCTGATACTCAATTTCGTTCATCTCTGACTCTGGAAGATTAGTCCCACGAAGAATTCAATCAAATTCACCTAGGCAATCGACTTAAAATTCATCCACCGAGGCATTTTATCTTCAAAAACATCATTTATTCCCTGCCTTAGAAAATTTCTCAGATTTTCCTTAGAAGATTCATCAACCTGGTGCCCCTCAAAAATCTTCATCCTGAGGGCTACAACGAAGCATGGAAGACTTTAAAATCCATTCCTCATCGCATACGTCCAATACCCAGAAGAAAATTTTCTTCAGAACACGCCAAATCCATATGTACACAACGAACGGGTTCATTTACTTTTTTGAATTTTGGACCTTAGAAAAATAATTTTCACATCAAATTTATTTCCATTTTTCACCTCTGGGCATATTTTCTTTGTCAACTTTGAAAAGTTTCTTCAACTTCACGAAGCTGGTACATCTTGACATATCCACAGCCAATTTTATTCATGCCTTAGCAAATTTTACCTCCATCAATTTGGGCGTGTTTTCCTCTAGAAGAAGGTGGAACTTCAACACTTAGAAATTATTTTAACATTTTATCACCAACTTGGGCGCATTTAAGAGGTGGAACTTCCACTGTTGTTGCCTTAGATAAATTTCCAGCTTCATCTTTTGATTAAGGCGCATTCAGGGGTCTGGACTTTCATTTTCATACACTTAGAAATTTTCAAGTCACTTCAATCCTTCAAGGGCGCATTTGAACCTCTCTACTTCAAATTTTTCACACTTAGAAAATTTTCTAAGTCATCTCCTTGCACTTAGGCGCATCTACCACGTTGAGGTCTCATTTTCCATCACTTGATCAAATTCACCAACTTGTTTTCATCCTTTTCCAAGGGCGCATTTGGAGGTGCTTGCATCCATTTTTAAGTACTTTGAGTATTTTCAATCACTTCTTCGATGATGGCGCAAATCATACCCTGAACTTTCAATTTTCAACACTAGAAGAATCTTATCCTCTCCACTTAGCTTGGGGCGCATTTTGACCTGTGAGCCTCAAGTTTACTTGCCTTAGGAAATTTTTAATGCTCCTTCCAAGTCTAGGCGCATATCTAATGGTAAGCTTTCATTTTATACCTTGGGCGCATATAAAAGAGTCTTCTTCAAATTCAAAGACCTAGAATATTTTCAAGTCCCATATCTTGAAGTTAAGGCGCAAATGAGGCCCTGAGCTTCTATTTTATCAAACCTAGAAGAATCTTTGACTTGGGGCGTATTTAAGAGGTCATGCTTTGAATTTGAAGATTTAGAATATTTTCCAACTTCCTTCACTTCAAGGGCGCAAATCAATGGTCATGCTTTGAATTTGACACTTAGAAACTTTTCTACCCATCTTATTCAAGGGCGCATTTTGCTAGGGGAACTCCCAACTTTAACGCCTTAGACAATTCGTAGGCCTCTTCACTACATGGGCGCATATGGGACCCCCTACTTCCATTTTCCAGACTTAGAATTTTTTTCTGGTTGACATTCCCATGAGAGGCGCATTTAAGGGTGGGAACTTCAAATTTAGGATATTTAAAAACTTTCCCAAGCTCTTCATGCAAAGCAAGGCGCATTTCACCCTATGAGCTTTCACTTTTCATGCCTTAGAATATTTTAGGCTCACCTTGTCTTCCATGGGCGCAAATGACCCCTTCTTGTTTCAATTTGTAGCTCTTAGAATAATTTCCAAGTGACTCCTCAAAAGTAAGGCGCATTCAGCAGGGTCTACTCCAAATTTGCAATACTTAAATTTTTAATCACCCTCCTCTCAAATCAAGGGCGCATTTGAAGACTTCTACTTCCATTTTGTGACACTTAGAAAAATTTCAAATTCCTCTTCTCTTTCCAGGCGCATATGGAGGGTGGAGCTTTCACTTTAAGCATTTAGAAAAAGTTTGTAGCCTCCTCTTTGCTCAGGGCACATTTTGATGGCTAAGGATCCAATTTTCCATACTTAGAGAGTTTTTTAACCCCTCCACTAGCCAGGGCACAAATCAATGGTCATGCTTTCACTTTTATCAATTCCAAGTTCAAGGGCGCATTTTGACCCATGGGCTCTCATTTTTCTTACTTAGGCAATTTTTTCAAACTTCCTTACTCCACCTTAGGCGCATTTTGAGCAGGCAACTTCAAGTTTCTAACACTTAGAAGATTTTCACCCTCATTCTCTCCTCAAGGGCACATTTGACCCCTTGTACTTTCAATTTAACAATCTTAAACAAATTTCAAGGCCTCCTCTTTGTCTTCTCAAGCTTGGGCTCATTTCCCTAGGCAAGCTTCCATTTTTCAATGCCTTAGTAGAATTTTCATCTGTCTTTAGCTTCTCAAGGTGAATTTTGACCTGTGAACTTCAAATTTCAAGTGCTTAGAGAATTTCCACCAACCTTCAGCCTTTAAAGGCGTTCTTCACTGGCTGGACTTGAAAATTTATCAATTTCAGTGAATTTTATACTCTTTGCCTGATTTAGGGCAACTCGACCATGCTAACCCTAATTTGCTATTTTTAGAAAATTCTTCAAATTTTGTGCTTTGGATTGACTTCTGACTCCAGAAAGCCTGATATTGCTTTGTTTTGAACCTCGAGACGTGATTGAGTTGTCGGGGCCTAATGCTAGCTTGCACCTGCTATTTTTAGCAACTTACTAAAAATAGCAATTGCTCGGAATGTCTTTAAATTTTGTATGCCGATTACTTGAAGGGTGTTGATCATGACTAGACGCTGCTTCTACCTGACTTTCGTGTTCCCTCCTTGATTTTAGGAAACCCTAATTTCTCTGCCCAAGCCTGCTAAAAATAGTAAGTGCTTGATTTTCCATCTTCTGTAACTTCGTTCGCCTTGAAATTCGCGCCATGGGATCTTTATCAGCTGTTTGACTTGTTCATACTGGCGCCTTGTGTTGACCTGCTATTTATAGCATATTTATGGAGGTGGTTTACTATTTATAGCAACTGCCTGTTTCTGAGACTTCCACGACTCCGTTTGACTTGAAATTCGAATGGCATGCTCCTCACCACATGACCTGCCTGTTGACGTTGGCGCCTGCTGCTGATTTACTATTTTTAGCCTGTTCTGAAATGACTTACTATAAATAGTAAGTGCTTCGTTTGCTTTCAAATTTTACCAGCAGATAGCTTGAAAGATGCTGATCGCGGTGGTATACACCGGTTTTCGAAAATTCTGACTTTTTACCCCTCTTTTTGGGTCCCGAAGCTAGAAACCCTAATTCATCTTGCATGCATATCAAATGATCTCCGTTTGTTCTCGTTTCTATTGTATTGTGATCAGCTCATGATTCTGAAGTACTGGGAGGCAGCTGCCGGAATGCACCTGCTAAAAACAGTAAGTTCTCAAATAGGTGGTTATCTCCGTTTGCATGTCACATCATCGCGAAGCTCTCGAAAAACCCACAAGGAATATGCGGACATGCAAAGAAAATCCTGACATGCAAACCCTAAAAATAACCTCTGAAGGCTAAACTCTGAAAGTTGTTGTCTCACTTTGCATGTTACATCATCGCGAAGGTCTCTGAAAACCCAAAAGGAAAATGCAGACATGCGTTGACAAACTCTGCATCTAGGCCCTGAAATTGGCTCTGGAAGCTGAACTACTAAAAATAGTAAATTGTCTGTTTCAGTGCAAATTTAACCTGTGAGTAGCTTGATGTGCTCTGGACGCAGCGTGACTGTCGGATTCACAAAAATGCTGAAGGATTGCTTGTAATTGCCCGCTTACTAAAAATAGTAAGTACTCAGAATCTAATGAAATTTCAGTGAAAACCTGTTGGAAGTACACTGACACCAATGTTAGTCTCAAATCTCAATTTACTTCATTTGACCTCAAATTGGCAAGGAGGATGGAAACCCTAATTTTCAGACTCGGCCAAATTTCACGTTTAAACTCAATGACGGGCACAATCCCGGAAGGCAGACATTAGAAAAGAGACAGACACAGAGAGAGAGAGAGACGAAAACCAAAGCCAAAAAACCAGAATGGAGCAAAAATTAGGGGTCCCCATCTTGAATGGGGCGATGTGTGAAAAGGTCACAACAAGACTTTGAATCTTTCTAAAAATAGCAAGCTAGGGCAAGCCGAGGGTGGCACGAAATTTCCTAAGTCATGGAGAAACAAAGGCTCAACACACTCAATCAGAAGCTCACACCATCAAATCCGCCTTGAGATGAAGAAAATGGACGAAAATTTGCTAAGTTTGGAAAAATGAAAGTTCAGGGGGTCAGATGCGCCCTAACTTGAGAGTTGATGAGTTGAAATTTTCTAAGTTATTGAAACTTGAAGCTCCCCCTGCCAAATGCACCCTTCAAGGTGGCATATCTAGAAATTCTTCTATGTATTTGAAAGTTGAAGCTCGTACCCTCACATGCGCCCATGAAGATCTTATAGGTCATCAAAATGAAAGCATAGGGGTTGAAATGCGCCAAAGTGAAGAGGGAGGTTAAGAATTTTGCTAAGTACTTGAAACTTGAAGTCAGACCCCTCAAATGCGCCTTGAGAAGCTTGTAGGGTTTGGAAATTGGCTAAGGCTGAACAAAATAAGAGTACAAGGGTCCAAATGTGCCCTAGCTTGGGATAGAAGCTAAGAATTTTTCTAAGTGTTGGAGACTTAAACTTCACCCCCCTAAATGCGCCCAAAGGAGAAGCAGGTTGTTTGAAGACTTCCTAAGGCATCTAAATTGGAAGTTCACCCCTCTAAATGCGCCTCAGCTTGAAGGAGGAGGTGGAGAATTGTTTAAGTGTTGGAGATTGAGATTACTTGGGGTTAAATGTGCCCAACGACATGAGAAAGCATGGAAAATTTTCTAAGGCAAACAAATTGAAAGTAGAGGGATGGAAATGCGCCCAAGGTAAAGAAGGTGAAGGTGAAAATTTTTTAAGTATGAAAAGTGGAAGTAGCCCCTACTAAATGCGCCCCAAGGTGGAGTGAAGAGAATGAAAAGCATCTAAGTTTTGGAAAATGAGAGTAAAGACCCCCAAATGCGCCCAAGCCTCAAGGTGAAGATAGGAATATTTTCTAAGTGTCACGAAATGGATGTAGAAGGGGTGAAATGTGCCCAAGTGCCAAGGGGTAGCTTGAAAATTTCTAAGGCAAGTTAAAATGAAAGTTCAAAGAGGTAAATGCGCCCAAGGTGAAGAGGGAGGTTAAGAACTTTTCTAAGTCTGAGAAATGAGAAGAAGACTCTCCTTTATGCGCCTCACTTGAAGAATGAGGTAACAAATTGCCTAAGGCATGGCAAAGTAAAAGCTCAGCTCCCTAAATGCGCCTCAGCTTGAAAGAGGAGATAGAGAATTGTTTAAGTATTCAAAAATGGAAGTAGCATATGTCAGATGCGCCCTTGAGGATATAGATGACTTTAAAATTTTCTAAGTGTGAAGGAAATGAAAGTAGGGACCCATGAATGCGCCCTAGCACTATGGAGAAGGTTGAAAAGTTTCTAAGTGTTCAACATGAAAGTAGATGATAGAAAATGCGCTAAGCTTGGATGAATTAATGAAAAATTGCCTAAGGCATCAAAATGGAAGCCCAAAGGAGTAAATGCACTCAACGTTGGAGAGATGAAATAAACCTTAGAATAAATATTCTTCAAAGGGTGGAAAAATTAAATGTACCCCTCCGCCTTATACACATGAATTTCGCATTTTCTGAGGGGAATTTTCTTTTGGGTATTGAATGTTTTCAACAAGGAAATAATTTTGAAGTTTTCTACACCCCATTGGAGATTTTAAAATGAAGATTTTGAGCGGGCGCCTAGTTGATGGAGATTTTCTAGAGGATAAATTTTATAAGGCAGTGAAATAAAGTGAAATATGCCTAAGTCAAGAAATAAAAATTTTCTACGACATTTAAAATAAAATGTCTTGATAAAAAACGCCTTTGTCAAGGAGGGAAATTTTTAAACACTGGAGATATTGTTGTAAAATTTCCCAAGTATGTTTGAGTCCACTGAACGTTACATGCAGTCAATTGAGAAATTTCAAAATTTTCCAAAGAAGAAAGAATCTCCAGCAGTAGCAAATTCCATGACGAATGGGCACATTTTTGTGACAACTCACCAGCCTTCTCTCCAAAATTGGAAAATTACTTAGTGGGGAAGTGTTGATGTGTTTTTCGTGACCGCACCAACGCAGAATAAAGTTGCCAACGGCTTCCCTATTCTCTCTTGATCAAAGTATTCCGCACGCTAAGATTGCAAGAAAGTTCGTGCGTTCAACTCCAAGGTTCCTTTAATGCGAATAGGCTCAGTTTGGCTCGATGTGATTTGCTGGTATTTCAAGGGGACTTACAGAATTGTTCGGCGGTTGACAGCAGACAGCTGACTAAGGGTTTTCATGTAATTCGAATGATTTGGCAGGTGAGCACGGGATTCCTAATACTAATCGGAAATGTGCGGAAAGTAAAAGGGGGTTTAGGGCCTAAGAAACTAACATTCTATTCTAAATGCAGGATATGTGGAGCTTCGTTTCAATAGACTTCAACCGGATTTCACCTAGCCTCCGTCGGACAGCCTCAGCAAAATCGGTGCAATCTTCAAGGGAAATAGCGAAAGATGTTCAAGTTATGACTTAACATGCATACACCATCACAACGACGCATATAAGCATATAAATCACAACCGAAGTTAAACACAAAATAATGTCCAGTTGACCACACAAGGCGAACTTATCATCAACAAGCCGCTAGTGGTATGGAGTAAAGCGAAGCTATCTCAATGAAACACCACACATCAAAGTAAGCTACTTGCATGAATTTAAACTACTTGGATACGAAAGGAAGAAGAAACCTTGCTAGCATTTCATGACAAGACGAATTTCATCATCAATGAAAAGATCTATTATCATAAAATGTGTTACACAACAATCTCCTCAAAAGTTTTCAAAGGGAAAACTTTCTCTCTTCTCCAAATTATGCAAAAATGCTCTACAATGCTACACTATCTAATTCTAATGCTAATACTCTCTCAATGTCTACTGTCTACTATCTAATGAGTTACAAATGAGGGGGACTCCCCCTTTATATAGCTAGCCAAGTCCCAAAAGACGGCTAGGGTTACAATCAATAGAGTGGCCAGAATCGTGCCACCTCAGCCCTAAATAATATTGCCCTAAAAACCGCCACAGAGGAGAGTGGGGTAATAAATGCGCCATAATGTCCACCATCATCCTTCTAGAAGATTCCATTTGTAGACGCGTTCACACTGTTCTCGATCTTCTTTCTTGGCGTTGTCTTTGATTTCTTCCACTTGAGGGTCTTCATCTTCGTCACTTTGAGTTATACTAAGTCCCAACACTTAGTCATTTTCTTGCAACTTTTTCTCCTTCGAGATTGAAACTCATCTTCCTCGTGCTTCCACTTCAAGTCATCACACTAAGTCATCATCGTTTGGCCTCGACGTTCCTCCTGCAAAACAAGCAAGGAGAAGGGGATCAGATCATTTCATAATATAAATTCAACTTACTCACCTGATTCTAGCACTTTGATCTTCAAGGGCTCATCGTTTTCACTAGCCAACTTTTGCCTTCTTCATGATTCCTCATGCCTTAGCCAAATTTTGATCCATCTTCTTCAAAGGCGTATCATCCCTTTGACAGTATCAACTTCAACTGCATCTTCAAGAAATTCATTTCACCTGCTGGAGCTCTGACAACCTTGGTTTTATTCACCTCTGGCTCAAGGAAACTATCTTCACGAAGGATTGAAGCAAATTTACCTAGGCAGCTTCTTTCAAATTCATCGTCTGGAGGATCTTACCTTGAAAACACATTTTCTTCATTTTTGCCTTAGAAAATTTTCAAATTTCCCTTAGGAAATTCATCAACCTGGTGCCCATTTAAAATCTTCATCCCAAAATTCTCGACAAGCTGTGGAAGACCTTAAAATCAACTCATCGATAATCTTCGATACCCAGAAGAGAATTTTCTCCAGAACGCATCAAATTCATGGGTACCCAACGAATGGGTTCATTTAATTTTCTTGAATTTTGAACCTTGGAAAAATAATTTTCTTGTTCTTCGATCCCCTCCGAGAATTTTGCTCTCACTTGGAAAAAATTTTATTAACCTCGTGAAGCTGGCAGTCACTGACTTCACCTCAGGCAACTCATTTGTGCTTCAAGGAAAAATCCACCACATCTCCAGACTTAGGCGTATTTTCTAAGGGAGAAAACATTTTGTGCCTTAGAAAATTTTTGAATCACTCTGGAAATTTTCCTTAGGAAATTTTGTTTGCCTGCCAGCGAGAGAAGTATCATCTTTACTTAGAAAAATTTCATTCACAGAGGCGCCTTGTACATTTTATCTTTACTTGTCACTTGCATTTCACTCCACACTTAGGAAAATATTCCCACGCCTAAGAGAAATTTTAAAATCATCCTAGGCGCCTAGCATACTTAGAAGAATTTTAAAATTACGCCTTAATTTATTTCCATCATCTTAAAATATTTTCCAACACACATCACTTCTCCATGCCTTAGCAAATTTTCTAACACCTTATGACTCCCACCACCTTGGCGCATGTAGCACACTTGAGAGGAATATTCAAATCCACGCCTAGCATTCATCACCCTTTCACCATGCCTTGAAGAGAATTTTCACCCACCTTTACCTTATTTACTACCTTTATTTACCTTTCACATTTCAACTTTGGGCGCATTTGAGGCATAGAGGAGGATGGGCGCATTTTGCATGTGCTGGAGGATGAGACTTCTTCCAACGCCTTTGACTCTTTGACCAGCTTCTACACTTGGGCGGATTTGCATTATGAAGTGGATTTTAAAACTTGCCTTTCAACTCATTTGGAATATTCCCTCCTTGCATGCATACGTTTTGTCTCTTTGCATGCCATTGGTTTTGTCTTCACATGCATGCACTTGGGCGCATTTGAGCATGCAAGGAGGATGGAAATCTTTGACCCTCTTTGACTTTTTCTCTCCTTGGGCGCATTTTGCCAGTGGAGGTGGATATTCGTTTGCCTTAGAAACTTTTTCAACCTTCCTGAGCTCTCTTCAAGTTGGGCGCATTTTGCCCCTGCTGTAGGATGAATTCCAACGCTTAGAAAATTTTCAAACATTATGTCTGTTGAAGAAGGCGCATTTTACTATGTGTGAAGGATGAGCATCTTGACTTAGCTATTTTTCTCGCCCTCGCCAGCTTCTCATGCCCTGCTATTTATAGTAAGCCCTCAGAATTTTGCATTTCTGAAGCTCGGAACGACTTGAAATTTTGCGCACTGCATCCTCATCACCTCGTCGTTCTGTTGACACTGCCATTCTGAGCAAGCCTGCCATTTTTAGCACGTTTCTGAAGGTGGTTTACTATAAATAGTAAGCTCTTGATTCTGATAGCTCCCAAGCTCCGATCGAGTTGAAATTTGAATGAGGCCCTCACCATGTGACTACCGGTCGCTAATCGATGCATGCAACCTGATTTACTATTTTTAGCATGTTTCCAATCTGACTTACTATAAATAGTAAGTGCTCCGTTTGAATCGAAATTTCACCAGCAAATAGCTTGAAGGATGCCGATCGCGATGGTTTACATCGGTTTTCGAAGATTTTGACTTTTGATGCCTATTTTTAGGCTCCGAAGCTGGAAACCCTAAATTGCACTGCATGCGTACAAAAGATCTCTGTTTGTCTTTGTTTCTGCGGCACTGCGATCGGCTCGTGATTCTGAACTGCTGGGAGGCGGCTGCCGGGACACACCTGCTAAAAATAGCAAGTTCCTTACTGAGTGAGAATCCTCATTTGCATGTCACACCATCGCGAAGCTCAAAACCCATCAGGAATCACCCGACATGCAAAAGAAACCTCGACATGCAAACTCTAAAAATAATTCGAAAGTTTCGTCTCGCCTTGCATGTTATACCATCGCAAGGTCTCAAAACCCGGGAATATCCGCATGCAAAGAAAATCTCCAGATCCGACCTCGAATTGCTCTGCCGACCGCTAAAATAGTAAGTCGCCTCGCTTTTGCTCAAATTTGGCATGCGAGCCCGATATACTCGAGTGTGGTGTGATGATCGGAATCTCAAAATAGCTGACAAATTGCTGTGAATAGCAGACTTACTAAAAATAGTAAGTATCTCAGAATTTGATGAAAACTGGCTAGAAGCCTGCTGGATGTCTGCTGACAACAATGTTAAGCTCAATTTTCAATTTATTCACTTTGCTTGACCTCAAGTTGGCTGGAAAGACTCAAACCCTAATTTCTAGACTTAGTCAGTTTCACACTTAAACTCACTGACGGGCGCAACCCCGGAAAGGCAGACAGTAGAAAAGAGAGACAAGGACAAAACAAACGAAAAGCAAAGCCAAAATTAGGGGGTCCCCATTTGCAATGGGGCGATGTGTGAAAAACGTCACAACAGGAAGAAAATTTATTTCAATTGCTAAGATGGACACCCTCTCACAATTATATAAACTGCGAAGTTCTTCATTTTTCTTCACCAATTGCAGATTTGAAGTTGTGAGAAAAAGAGTGCTGAGAAGAAGAAATGTCTAGAGTAAGTGAGTTGAGTTAGATTTTTACAAGTATCAGAGTGATAGCACTGAAAGTTTCAAGCCTTGAGGCTGAAAGTTTTGAAGTTGGAAGTCAGAATTCTTGAGGTTTGGAGTTAGAGTTTAATGTTGGAGAAGTTTTTATTTTTCGAAGTCAACTCCATTCTTCAACCATCTCACAGTGATTTTATTCTCTAAAATCAGAATTCTAATGCTTATGTTTTGTTTTGTAGATGGCTGAAAGAGGAAGGGGAGATGCTGCCGAAACAAGCAAGGCTGCAGGCAAAGCACCACAAGCGGAAGCTGGCAAGGAGAATGCATCTAGGAAGGCGATTATTAAGAAGCTCAAGAGACCATTTCTTCCTGAATCAAAGTTTGTTTCGAAGTTGGGAGGGTTGACTGACACCAATATTTGTTCATTCAACCTCAGAGCACTCAGAGGCAAAATGTGCGAGCAAGGTGGTCATCAGCCATCAGTTACAGCACATAATATTATGAAAAGTGGATTATATGCAGTTGCTGGTTTTCCACTAGCAATCCAGTGTCCAGAGCTGATTGCAAAATGTGCTAATTGCTATAGGCCAGATCACAGAACAATAGTTTCTCTTGATGGCAAGTTGTTCGCCAACCTCACGTTGGAAGCTATTGGAGAGGTGTTCGGAATTCCTACATTTGAGAAGATGTTGTACAAGACAAAAAAGAAAGAGTTGACAAAATGTATGCCTCCACTTTTGAGAGATGTGCTAGGAGAATTAATACAACCTGGATGCGGAAGCCTAGACCTCCTGGTGCCAAGTTGCCCAAACAGATTATCTTAGAGGAGCTGAAGCAAGAATATTGCTATCTCATTATGATGCTTAGCCGGGTGAATGGGAGCCCTCAAGTATATATTTTCGAGCCATGGATGTTCTTCTATATCAGTGCAGTGATGGAGGGAAGAGAATATGTTGATTGGGCAAGGATGATCAGTGACAACATAGATGAACAGTTCAGGAGCTTGAGGAGGACAAAGACTTTTTGCATGAGCTCATACGTCATCTACATGCTGGCTCGGATGACGAAGTATAGAGGAATCACTTATAAGGAGCCAATTGGAAGCGGTCCTGATCAGTACAAGATTCATGAGGCCTACACACAGTCACACTTGACCAGTACCTCCAGCTTTAAGAGGGTGAACGATTCTTTTACTGTGCTCATAACAAGAGCTCTTCAGTGGAGAACACACTAGAGAATATCGCAAGATGCCCAAAAGTTGATTGAAGAGTACGGGTATTGGTTCATCCAATTCCCGAAGTTCACCTACATCAGGCTGCAGGGGTTCTACTCATACGCCTACAGATTGCCAAGGTACCCCGTTGATAGGATGGTGATGCTTGAAGTATCTAGGCAACTCCTTGCCTATGATAAAATTCAAAAGAAGAAGAAGAAAGGAGGGCTGAACTACCCCATCATTATGGGGAATTCAATTGAAGAGTGTCCATCTATACAGCCAGCCAGAGAAGCTGAGGATGAGTTGCAATTCTACCACCTCACTCTTCACAACAACTGGCAGGATTTTGACCCCTACAAGAATATTGGAGTAGTTCAAGGTGTGGAGCATAGGCATAAGGCTCACGTTGAGGATTTTTGGGCTAATGCAGAGGGCAAGGCTGAAATTAGGAAGAGGATGTTCAGTAGGCTACCTCTAAAGTTGATCAGAGAATGTGAAGTTATTCCAGTTTCGGACCAAGTGGATGAGGATGCCAACATTATTCACCCAGATTATGAGTCAATAAAGGACACGCCAGTCCCACCACCTGATTGGTCGAAGCTAGAAAATACGGACTTGGACACGCTATCCATTCTAGTCTTGACATTTACAAGGAGCTGGGTTGAAAGATGTGTTAATAGGCTCAAGAGCAAATCAATTGCTCTCACATACAACCTTATGGGAGATCAGAGACCGCCTACTGCAAGGAAAAGAAAGCAAGCTACTCAAGCTGCAGAGCCACAAGAGGAAGTACCAGTTCAGCCAGCACCTCAGAGAACGGAAGGGGCATCGCCCACACAATTACTCACTCTTCTAGTGTGCGTGAGGTTTCATTATTTGTAGGTCAGAGGGTTAGATTGGATGAAGAGCACGAGTTAGAGGAGGTCAATCAACCATTGCCTAGGGAGCCAGATAGTCAGAGTGTTTAGCTCCTAGGAGTGAGGGCCGGCTGGAGGGAGAAGAAGAAACAGAAACTGACATTTGCTTGGAGCATGCGATTGAGGCAGCCTTTGAGGATGAAAATACTACGGAGTCAAAATTTCAAAGTCTTGAAGAGGATGAGCAACACATGGAAATAGATGAGCCTCAGCCAAATGAGATCTGTGAAGTAGAAGCAACGGAAGAACAACCACTTATTATTTGCAACACGCAACCAACTATACCAAATTGGCTCACTAGGAGGATGAGAAGAGATCCAAAAGATGACACTGATCTGACAATGGAGATGGAGGCTTTCCTCAACAAAATTAGTGGGTTGCCAAAGAAGAAAAGAGCTAGAAAATATTCAAAGATTGAAACGGATAAGTCTGGTTCGTGCACCCTCCATGTTGTTGTGCCAAGGGAGGAATGTGATCGAGATGAAGAAATGCCTGAAAATTATGTAATTACCACTGTTGAGCTAGGACATCCTACAGGAGCACAAGTAATTGAGGAAGCTGACAGCTCCTTTCAAGCATTGAAAGACAGATTGCTTAGAAAAGAAGAAAAATACAAGAGGTTGAAAAGGGAGCACAAGACGTTAATTGGCTATGTGCAACACTTAGCGCGTTCGTGTGAGCGAATGAATCTAGTGGTGGACCTCCCGGCTGAGCTTCCAAGAGAGTCAGTTAGTGGGCTCGAAGAGTTGAAGAAGGCAACTCAGGAAGCAGACAAGTGGGTAGGTGGTGTCCATGTTGAGGCTGAAAAGTTCATTGAGGACCTTCTCTCGTCTTTTCAGCATGCCTCAAGCATCCTCACGCGCATGGAGAACATTGATCAAGCTTGGAATGAAACTCACATCTATCAGGACAAAACCATTCCACGCTTGGCGGCCCTTATGCATATGCCTATGCAAACTTTGATCGAAGGAGGAGTAATCCAAGAAGGGGATTGGTATGATTTTCCAGGTTGGTATTTAGCAACATTCACTGACCGAGGCTTCTTCGACACAGCACGGTCAGAATCAGTCAAAGTGAGGAAGGCTATGGGAAATATTCAGGAGGGCGTCTTCAACATGCTTGAGCCCTTGTTTGCCAAACGGTTAACTCCCGAGGAGGTGACATTGGATGGCTTGAAAGGTAGATTGCAGCCATTCTTCTCAAAGGTGAGGACATTTGTCCAAGTTGATTTTGAGAACGTCTCCACTTTCTCTAGCATCATCCAGAGTACTCAAGAAGCCATTGAAGCCTGTAGAAAATCTTGCATTCGACAGGAGCAAATAGTCACCATCCTCGAGTTTCAGCTCAATCTCACTCCATCTATTTCAGTGCAAGAAGTTGAAGCAGTGCTGGCTCGATTCATTGATTTTGTTGTCAGAGAGAACAATGGGAACGCGTTCTTGGACAAGAATCTTCTGGAAGGGTAGTGGGCATTAATTGCCCATAGTGGTCAAAGGGAGGAATTTGTCATTTTGTGCTCATTTATTGCACCACTCCACCTTCTAGCGGTTTTTAGGGCAAAATCTTGTTTAGGGCTTATGTGGTTCAATTTGAGCCATCCATTGTAATTTGATCTGGATCGTCCATTCATATTGGCCAGCTATAAAAGGGGCACTCCCACTCATTTGTAATTCATTAGAGACTAGAGATTAGAGAGATAGATCATAGAGCACAGAGAGACAGCTTAGAGTTAGCATAGTTGATAGATTGATAGTATGGAGAAGGAAAGTTTTTCCTTTGAAAACTTTGTAAGAAATTGTTGTGAACACTCTCTCAATAAAAAGAGTTTTCATTGATGATGATCTCGTCTTTTGTTGTGAGTAGCTAGCGAGGTTTCTTCATCCTTCTACTTCATGTAGAATTTTAAAGTAAAGTAAATAGATTTTGTTTCATGCAAGTGGATGATAGTAATGTAATGCGGTGTTTAATCTAAGCAGCTTCGTCTAAATCCATACCACTAGCAAGCTTATTGATGATAGGTTTGCCCTGTGTGGTCAACTGGAACACCTCATGCTTAACTTCAATTATGATTGGCATGTTAGTATGGATCATTGTGATGGTATTTACATGTTGAATTGTAATCTGAATATCCTTAGCTACCCCTTTGAAGATTGCACCGATTTTGTGGAGGCTGTCCGAAGCGAGGCAAAGCGGAGTCTAGTTGAAGTTTGCTGAAGTTGATCACCGTGTCCCGCACTTAGAGTAGATTGTAGCATCTCTTATCCCTGCACCCATTTAAATTCTATACATTTCTGGTTAGTATTAGGACACTTGTACTTACCTGACAAATCTTTCGAACCACATGAAACCCCCTTTAATCTGCTGTCCGTTGTCTACTACCAAACAATTGTGTAAGTCCCCTCATGATACCAGCAAATCACAACGAACCAACTGAGGCTATCCATTGCACAGAAGGAACCTTGGAGTTGAAAGCATGAATTCTCTCACAATCTTAGCATGTTGAATACTTTGATCAAGAGAGAATAGAGTAACCGTTGGTAACTTTATTCTGCTGTTTGGTGCGGTCACAAAAAACACATCAACAGTTCACTCCATCACTAGCAGATCTGCAGTCTCTTTCAGAGTCTAACCAACCTAAACTCCTGTGTCCAGGACTTTTCTTTTTCAGTATGATACCTCAATGGAGCCTTTGTTCCCTAATTTCCTAATTACTGTATCTGTGCCAAGGGCACCTATTATCCATTTGCTGGGCCATTGACATCTAGTTTTCTCCATAATCCTTTTGACATCAATGTTTCCTTATCACCCAGGCGCATCTAATTGCCACCTTAACATGCATGATGTAGCAAGAATTATCTAGTGTAAAACTATGGAGTTGTAGCACAATTCAAATGCAGACATGATGTATATCCTCAGATGGAAACAATGGCAAACATGAAGGATCTTGAAACACTCCTACTGTTTTATCAGTGTTAACCTCCTCAGAATATAGCACTCCAGACACCAGCAATGTCATTTGTGAAAAATTCTCTTTGTGCCTGCCAGTTCATAGCTCTAGTTCCAACTCTGATTCCACCACAGAAAACTAGTTTTCTGCTTTTTTAAGTTGCATATTTGCAAAGAACTACTCTAAAAATTGTGTCAAGAGCTTTCAACAGTTCCATAGTTCACCTAGCAGAAGTGAGAATTCAGCAATAATTGAGTATTTTATATCTTAATATGTTTTGCTTCAGGCTTTTGTGTCTTCCATTGGCATATAGAGTCTGAAGTACTCTTTTTTATTGGTTCAGTAGATTTTCTATAGGTCTATATACAAGTTTTTGGAAATGTCTTGTTTTAGAAATAGTATTATTTAAAAGCATATTTTTCCATGGGAGTCCGAGTTGCATCAATGGCTCCTGTGGCTTACATTGTATAAGGAACTGACTTTAACCATGGGCGTTCTTTTACTATTTCAGTAATATCAATATAAGTTAGAATGACATTGTTGCTCATCTAAAAAGGATACTCTTGAAGAGCGTCATGTAGTCTTGGTAAGTGGGAAATAAGATAATTTTGAAGAGTTTTATGCAATCTTGGTGAGAGGCAAATAAGATGATCTTGAAAGAGACTAAATCCTATGTCATGACCATTTTCCACCATGGTTGAACTAGTTTTGGGCTCAAGGAAGGTTGTTTCTCTATATTGATTGCCATTGTGGCAATTTCCATTAATGTGATTAACAAACAGTCATAGTGTATTATCATGTTGTTACTTTGTTACATCATAGTTCAAATTGAATGTATGTTATAGAATACATAATTGTACTAAAAAACTTGTCAATAGGCTTCCTCTTGTGCAAATTGCCAACATTGATATGTTAACTGATCTGTTAAAAAAAAGTCACATGCTGTGAGTTGTATATATGTGTTGAAGCATGTATCTTGTTTTTGACATGTATTGTCAAGGTAGTGAAGTATAGTTATTTGTGGGTTTCTACAGGTCTGTGATCTTCTGAACGGCATACTAAAGTCTCCAGCCTTTCTACACAAGCTTAGGAGTATTTCCCATTCCAACTCAGAAGAGTTTTCTGAGAGACCAATAGGTATGATTCAGGTTTGCAATTATGTTATATGCACATGCTTGAATAGTTTGACCTAAGTAGTTCAAGGATAAACATCTGGCTATGAACAATTGGCATGTGTAAGACAAATTTTATGGTAGAACTTTTAGCTTGCATGCTATTCAGCTCAGGATGGGTTCTCTACCCACCAATTTCTGGTTCAAACGGGTTGTAATGTCTTAATGATGACATAGCAGATGAGTCCTGCTCATGGAATTTGATCTCAGAAGCTGACTTGCTGATGGTTGAACCGAATCATTTAAAGAATTGCATTAACCAGGAAAGCTATGTGGCAGTCACTCGAAAAGACGTCGAGGAGGGAATTGCAAGCTATACAGCTAGCTATCTTTCAACTTTGAAGGAAATGAAGGTATTTGGACTTTATTGAAAGTTTGCTTTCTTCTGGGATGGAAGTTTAAAGTTAAATATACTAACTTGATAGCATACTTCATATCTAATCATAATTTTCTGTGGGATCAAATTCAATGTTGTGTTTCCTTTGAATAATCTTTGTAGTGAGCTTTGGGTCCATGCCAAGCAATGCTCTTACATGGGCATCTAAGAAATAGGAGACTATTTGAGCCTGGAATCACACTGTCTCAAAATATAAAAAGGTTACTTGCCATGCAGATTTTTATATTACATGAGAGACAATATCATTAGCTCAGAGATATCTTTGGCCATCCAGCATTCATATAAACTTCCTTTCTTAACACAGGCAGGTATAATCAACATGTCTGCCTTGACAACAAATATAATTACCAGGTTGAAAAGTTTGGAAGGCTTGGGAGGATGGAAGATTTGTGGAAGTTTAATATTTGAAAAAAGTTTGAATGCACCTCCAAATAATGCAACATATAAAATTTTAAGTTCCTGGTTTGGGATTTGGTTCAGGGGTTCACCAATTTTTTGGGGGGCTGGGTTTGGTAATGCTTGGGCATGGCCATACAAAAATTATAAAATAAACTGTAGAAAAAATGCAACATTTACTATGCCATTCATAAAATAAAAAAAATCAACCAAAAAACTACTATTAGTGTTAATCAATACTTAAAGAATCAATGCCAAATGTAAACTGGTAAACCAAAATATCGGTGATATCTTTAAAATAACCAATATATCCTGATATATATTTTCTCAGTAGGTCTCCCAACATTTTCCTGAAAGTATTGCAAGTTTTTCATCGATATATCACAATATTATCAGCAATAGATCACAATATTGAATTTATTGCAATATATTTTTGGCATTATCATGATAATGTTTTCTTTTCAACATTATCATCTTTGAGAAATGCCCAAGAAGTCATATCACCACATGCCTAAATCTATGATAAAAGAAGATAAGCTTAAAGATAGTCTCAAGTCAAGCAAGTTGGGCACCAAATTTATCTTAGACAATGCTCTATGAGAGCAACCATTGATGAGGATTCGTAGGGTATAGTTTCAACCTTAGGATAGGATAATATTATATTATTTTATTTCTTTCATTCCTATGCAAAAGATAAAAGTCAAAAGTCAAAATTAGTCTCCTAGTTGTTATTTAGTTTTCCTAAGTTAGCTGTTTGTGTTTTCTTCTTCAATTTGGTCCCCATGTTGAAAACAATGAGATTTTGAAATATTTCCCAAATTTTGCAAATTTGACATAGCACATGCCTACATATTGTCTTGTAATTTCTCCAAAAAAATTTCAAGTTTGTAGCTTCATTTTGTAGAGATTTTGTCAATTCATTGTTGAAGTTAGTCTTTGATTGTTGTTCTCTTGGTATTAGAGAATGCTTTTTGATCCTTGGGATTGGGTCAACTTTTAGGTCCAACAAGTTTTCTAAAGAAGCTATGTGGGGGAAATGTGCTATTGCCATTAGATTCAAAGCTGACAAGAAAGTAAGAATTCCTTTTGTCTTGTTTGAAATGAAGTGGCAAAGGTTGAGTTACAAGGGTTTGAATTTTCAATGCATTTTGTGGTTTGTAGGATTGTGCACAGTTTTTGAAACACAATTGCTTACATAAAGTCATAAAAATTAATTGCAAAAGGGACTGACCCTCATGCGTATGTGCAAGCCTTAATATTTCATGTGTTGTGCATTCATTTTTGGCCCTGGCATATTCAATGTAGTGTCGAGTAGTGTAAGGCGTGGATTCATTTTGGAGAGCTCGGGTCACATCTCAAGAATTTGGAGTGTGTGTGCATTCTCTTGTGCGATAGGCTTGATGGGCCTCATTGTGTGGCCTTGTCAAATTTGTTTCCTTTGTTGGCTTGCATCTTGGCAACCCCCCGTGCATCATATTTAGCCCTTGTTGACAACATTAAGCCAAGATCCATATAGCTTTTGCATATCCTTAAACATTTGATACCAAGAAATTACCCTACGGATCTTTCCCTTATGCACCATATGGTTTGTCACCTCATTGAATGTAACTACCATATTTTGGTCAACAATCTAGCCGCTGATATTCAAAATACCATTGACCACCAAAAAGTTGCAATTGACAACTTGTAAAGTCTACCAAAATATGTCAACAAACTTGCAAATTTTCTGATTTCTTACTCCCAGATAATTCATCAAATAGTTGGCAGAACATTGAACTGATCAATATTTCTGGATTTAGAGCTTAGCAACAGCTGCAACTAGCTTTATTATCATGGACATATCCACAAACATTTGTAGGTATTGAACAATTCATGGACATTTTAACAAATGGTTGTTTCGCAAACAATTTCTGATGAACACCCCTGATTTTTTTTGTTTTGTTTTGCTTTGAGAAATAGACGGAAAAGCAAAAGTGTTTGTTTTCAAAACTCATTCAACATTAGGATTGCATATATAGACAACATCATGGCATTGCGAGAGAATATCATTGCATTACATTAAGGCATGTATTAACTCAATTACAATATCAAAGAGAGATAATTAACAAACTGAAATCAGACTTAGGAATCTATATCAGACCTGATTACAGTCCAAATAGTGCACTTTCAGTCATTCTAATGAGCGGCAATACACCCCAAACTCCTCACGGAAAGAGCTTATGCAAGTACTATTCAACTCTAAACTGTTCACTCTCATTAGACCATCCTTTATCATTGCAGGAACCCTTCAAATAGGCAGATAACAGACCACTGGAAATTGTAGATTGAAACCCCAGACCAAGAAAATGGTACGGCCTCCTAGGAGGGGCGACTTGGCCTCAAAAATAAGATTACCATCGATCACCACAAGTGAATAGTCAAAAAGGGGCGCTCAGTTGTGAGGAATCCAAAGGAAAAACACCCAGAATGATTGCTTCCCACACCACAGAGATATGGACAATTTTGTGCTTCCTAGCTACGCAAAAATAGGCATTTCTAGAACTCAGAAATTCTATATCAGCACTCAGAAATCAAATCGAATCTTCTCTAAACTCACCCCACAATACCAAAATCCACACACCACAGCAAAAACTCACAACCCATATCAAAATATTGAATATATCTTCATATTTTCAACTCCCAAAATCACCCAACAATCAAAAACCATTGAAAGATATGATGAATTGAACTCCAACCAGCCAGGGTGGGTCTTTCACCACCGAAACCAGCTATCTAGTGAAGGGTTTTCGTCCTCCAACCAGCAAAGAAGAAAACTGGAAGCATTCCAGCAGCATAACCTTAAGTTGCCAAAAGCCAAGATGATCAAATGAGAGCTCAAATGAGAATATATAAGAGTGAAGGAGAAATTAGAGCAACTGAAATTCAAATTCTTTTTCCTCTAAGAGGTTCGGCCCCTTTCTAGAGCTCTCCATATAAAATATAAAATATATTTAACTTTACCTTATTCCTCAAACTTGGTGTCCACTTTTGGAGCATAAACTTGCTTTTTAAAAACAACTTAAAGTGACCACTTTTCCAGGCATTGAACAAGGGGGTCTCTCATGAACCCATCACCCTTCACTTAAGTCATAAAGTGACTTTATAAAAGACTTAAGTGACGAAGACCAAATATTTCTTTGAAACATTAGAACTCACTAAGACCAAAATTGGAAACCACTGCACTGAACTGATAGAGGGATAGAAGCCAAGACCAAGTGCTAAAAATAACACTTACTAAAAATAGCAATTTGCTAAAAATAGTGAGTCAAATCTCTTATCTAATCCAAACATAGCCCAATTGGAACTTTCTAAAAATAGTAAGTTTCTAAAAATAGCCACTGCTAAAAATAGCAACTCTGCCAAAAAACTTAGAAAACCCACAAAAGCTCATCACAAGACACTGAATCCACTAACCACATCCACTTAGCCTACGGGAACCAAGAATAGGCTAATGGAAAGCATGTACTGAACTAGAAGCAAGAAGGGGACATTACAATCGTCCCTCCCCAAGATTGCTTGTCCTTAAGCAATTGCAACTCTAGACGTTGTAATATCTTCTCACTCTCCCAAGTAGCATCCTCCACTAGCAAGTCCTTTCCCTTCACTAATTACTCCATAATAACCTTCTTCCGCAAAGTATGCTCTTTGAAATCAATCATTTCCTCTAGAATCAATATCAATTTGCCTTTCTCATCTAAGGAGGCAACTCTATAGAAGGAATCACATTCCGCCCAAGTGCCTTCTTAAGGCAAGAAATGTGGAAGACATTGTGCACCCTACTACTCTCAAGTTGCTCAAACTCAGAAGCCACCTCTCCAATCCTCTTGGTGACTCTGATTAGTCCATAGAAGTGAGGTATAAGTTTCTCCGACCCACTCTTCTTGAGAGCGAATTACCTATAAGGCTACAATCTCAAGTAAACCATGTCTCCTACCTCAAATACTTGCTCAATGCAATGCTAATCAATGTACAACTTCTATTGATTTTGTGCATGTTGTATATTATCCCTCAGGGATCTCATGACTTCCTGACTCTCCTGAAGATCATCTCTAGCAATCTCCAAAAAGTAAATGAAGCTCTTCATAGCCATACAAAGCCATAAAAGGAGACATCCTGATAGTCATATGAAAAGTAGAGTTGTAGCAAAACTACCCCAAATGCAACCACTTAACTCACGCTTTTTGCTGTCTTGAAACATAGTTGCATAGGTAGCCTTCCACCCATTTATTGACAATCTTAGTCTATCCATCAGTTTGGGGGTGATAAATAGTGCTAAGAGTCAACTTTTTATCACACAATTTGAACAACTCTTGCCAAAACAAGCTCATAAATTTGTTGTCCCTATCACTAATGATGGTCTTAGATGTTCCATGAAGTCTAAACATCTCTTTGAAGAAAAAATCTGCCACTTGTACCGCTGTATACCTTGCTGAAATAGCAAAAAAATGAGCAATCTTGGTCAATCTGTCCATTACCACATAGATACGATCATTCCCCTGTACCTTGGGAAGTTCTGTAATAAAATCCATTGAGATGCTTTCCCACTTCTGAGTAGGAATGGGTAAGAGTTGCAATAAACTAATAGGGTAAGTATGTTCATTTTAATTTTGATTGGGAATGGGCAAGGGCTGCAACAAACCAACAAGAAAAGTGTGCTCATTTTTGTTTTGTTGGCAGATTTGACACTCCTTGACATAGCGAAGAACCTCATTCTTGAGCCCCCACCATGAAAATCTCTCTCAAATTTGCCTGTAAGTTTTGAAGTAGCCTTGGTGACCAACCAATGGAATGTCATGAAATGTTTGGAGCACCTTCATTTTGAGCTTCGATTCTGGCACTAAGAAGATCCTTTCCTTGTACAATATCGAATCATGCACCAATTTGTACCTTTCATCATGCAAGGTACCATCAACTATGCTGGTGGCAAAGGAGTTTTTAGCATACTCTACAATGATCTACTCTTTCCAATCAGTTGTAATCTCCATCAGTGAGGTCAAATGTGGCCTTCTTGACAAGGCCTCAACCACTATGTTGTTCTTCCCCTTGACATGCTCTATGTCAAAAGCGTAAGCTTGAAGCTTACTCACCCACTTCTGTTGTTTGACATTGAGATCCTTCTGATGCAAGAAGTGCTTAAGATTGCTATGATCAATCTTCACAATGAACTTTCATCCAACCAAATACTGCCTGAATTTGGCCAAGGTGTGCATGATAGCAAGCATCTCTTTGTCAGAAATGGAGTATGTCCTCTTCAATTCTTTACACCCCTCAACTTTCGGCTCTCAAAGACAATAGGATGCTTGTTTTGCATGAAAACAACACCAATACCTTCTCCCAAAGCATCACACTGCAGCTCGAAAGGCTTGGAGAAGTCTAGTATAGCCAAAAAGGGACATGAACTCATAAGGTACTTGAACAGATCAAAGTCCTTCTGTGTTTTTTTTGACCAAGTGAATGCCCCCTTTTTGGTAAGATCTATGAGTGGAGAAGCCATTTGAGAATAGCCCTTCACAAACCTTCTTTTAGATTCCACAAAGACCCAAAAAACCCTTCAACTGAGTGAGGTTTTCTGGTGGTGGCCAATCCAAGATAACCTTAATCTTCTCCTGATCCACATTGACTCCCTTAGAGCTGATCACATGACCAAGATAGAGGAGCTCAGTCATTACAAACTCAAATATGGATTCTTTGGCAAACAAAGATACAACCTCCAGAATGATAAGAACCTCCTCCAAATGTTTCAGATGCTCTTCCCACAACTTACTATAAATCAGGATGTCATCAAAGAAGATTAGCACAAACTTCCTCAACTGCTTATTGAACACCCTGTTCATGCAAGACTGAATAAGAACTCATCATGCCCAAAGTGGCATCTAAAGGCAGTCTTCTCTATGTCCTCTTCTCGCATTTTGATCTAATGATAGCCTGATCTGAGATCTAACTTAGAGAAGTAAACAACTCCATGTAGATCATCAATGAACTCATCAATCCTCGAAATAGGATACCGATTCTTGATAGTTTTCTTGTTGAGGCCTTGGTAATCTATGCACATGAAGTAAACAGCTCTATGTAGATCATCAATGAGCTCATCAATCCTCGGAATAGGATACCGATTCTTGATAGTTTTCTTGTTGAGTGCGTGGTAATCTATGCACATGCGCATAGTGCCATCCTTCTTCATCAAAACCACTGAAGAAGCAAAATGACTCTTGCTTGGGCGAATGTGACCCGTCTCCAAGAGTTCTTTGATGGCCTTCTTGATCTCATCCTTGTGTCTTTTCGGATGCCGATATGGAGTAGTGATGACTAGTTTTGCTCCCTCTTCAAATTCAATCACATGCTCAATTCCCTTTCAAGAGGTCTCCCAAGTGGAATGCCACCAAACACCTTGCTTTGCTTGGAGAGCAGAGCTTGCACATCAAGATGATAGTTTCTCTTATCTTCTGGAGGATTGGAACGCATAATCACACACTCTATTGCCCACTCTACCATATCACATTGAATTAGCCTTTCCATTTGTAATGTCCCCAATTTGGATCCATGATTTCTTTTGCTTAATTTTTATTGAATTGACACAAATTGTCATTCAATATCATTTAGATGAACTACGTTGCTAGATTATAAACTTGAACTATTGCATATAGCATTTAATAATTAATTCCATGGGAATTCCATAAGCGAATATTGTTAGCTGCCTCTGATTGAAACTTTAAATGCTTTGAGATGAATAAGAGGTTAAACTTCATTGATTGCTCCTGTTCATAAACTTAAATACATGTAAATAAGAAAAGATGTTTCTGAAATCTTCTAATTGCCCATACACCATTGATTAGGATTGATCCCTCACTTCAAAGAGCACTACAGATTTTTAGTCTTCTTAATTAAAATATTTAATGGACTTGGAGCCCATAAATGCAAATGCTGAACTCTCAATCCTATTAAGAGCTTCTTCCAAGGTCTCTGCTAGTTGGATTATAAAATCAAATATATATACTCCTTATAATGGTTTCCCTTTTGATATGCTCAATCTGTAATTCTGACACTGCCTCTTCCTGACTCCACGCCTTGTTCAACTTGGTGCAATGGCGCTGATTTTGAGCGCCCTTGCACTTGGAAAGAGTTGGTTTGAAAACATGTCAGGGTGTTGAAAATCAGCGCACTGACACTTAGCTCATGAATGCACGAGTTTGTGAGTGTGATGGCATGGATTTTTAGTGCTTTAGCATTAAGCTCATTAATGAATGTAGTGCAACGTTGATCAAAAATCCCGCCTTGACATGAGAACTTTGTGCCACTTGGAGATTTTGAAAAGTTTAAACTTGTTTTGGTGTAAAATCATTTAATTTCACCGCCATGGCATAGTGAGTGATACTTATTCACTAAAATGAGTTCATTCATGAAAAACCCGCACGTGCTAAGAAAAAGCGAAACCCTAGGTTGATACAACAAGTGACCTCAAAAAGAAACGAGTTTCTGAAGGTAGATTGGTTGCCCAGCACGTTGGAAGTGAAAGAGAGAAGTTAAGAATGAAGTGGAGTGAACCAAAAGTGTTAAAGCTAACTCAAGTCGCCCATTTAAATGAGGCATAAAAAGTGGTACTTTCAGTGAAATATGTAAAAGACCCAAAAAACCACGCCTTAGTCAAAAATTGGCTAAGTCTAGAAGAAAAGTGCAAGGGTGCTAAAAATCAGCGACTTTGCACCAAAACACATTCACTTAAGTGCAAGGGTGTTGATTTTTAGCACCCTTGCACTTTTGATACATAGTCAAATTTTCAAAAAAGGTTAGAGCATTGTTTTTTCAGACAACTACACTTTTCACTATTTCACTAAGTATCAATAGTGAGAGCTCATGAAGGTACTTGTTTCGAAGGTCTTCGCATGGCAAACATAGGGGGATGCTCAAACTAACTGTTTGAGGCTTTGGAACGCACTTCGAGGTGGATTGAAAATTACTTCATTTTGCGTGCTTGAACTTCATGAACCTAGGAAACGAACGAGTTTTGTAGGGGGTTATCCGTGGAATGAGCGTTGCTAGATTCCATGATAACATAACCATCTAGGGCGAATGGACTTCAAAAGTCTTTTAATTTCTCTTTAAAATGTACGCCCTTCTCCCCATTTTAATATTTTAACATTTTAAATGTTATCACCTCTTCACATAGGCCTCCAAGCTCATGGAGGAAATATAATATTTAATTAACTTTTAAAAACAACTTAAAGTTGTTCACTAGGAGCCTTGGTCCTTTTTCAATGACCACTTTTCCCATGATATAAGTTATAATTTAACTTAATGAACTAACTTAAGTGGTCGAAATAACGAACATTAAACTTCAACCTTAGGCTCTCCAACTAAAAACTGAATAATAATGTTGCTGCGAAACTCAGGCCTAGAAACAACTCCCCCAAAGGTGACTTACTAAAAATAGCACTGCTATAAATAATAAGTATATGCCCCAAGCCCAGAATTGAGCGAAACTAAAGACCAATGAGGAACTGTGACCAACTAAAGATGGCAACATTGTGACTGACCACTGCTATAAATAGAAACCCCTCTGGGAACCCCCAAACTGAATTGCTACAGATAGCACTTACTATAAATAGCATACTGCTAAAAATATTAAGTGACTCCAAATGCATTGATCACAAACCGGGCAGCCGTCGCAACTTACTAAAAATAGTAAGTCCGGAAAAGGTTGTCAGATGTAGATGCATGTCATACCACTACGAAGAGCTCTCTAAAAACCCATAAAGAATCCAAAAACCAAACTTGCATGCAAACCCCTGATCGAAATGCATGTCATATCCCTAAAATGCATGTCACATCCCTCTAAAGCTCTCTGAAAACCTAGAAGAAATCCATAAACCAAACTGCAAAACTCTGACATGCAAATCTCTGAATCCACCAAAGAGACCTCCAAATACCTGGAAACCCTAATTCTGCCTCTGACCTGCCTACAGGTATCTGAAAATAGGCCAGCAGTCACTGGGAAGTGTAGTTCTAAAAATGGGGACATTACACAGCCATGTCAGCCATTGAGAGGAGCATTCCTACTATATTGCTTGGAGTCTTCATAACTCTTGGGGACCAAAAGCCTTCCATATCAGTGAGGTGTGGTTAGTAAAGGATCTATTAACTTCATTGAGGAAGTGGAACACAACTCAGAAGGCACATGAAGCAAGTTTCAAGCATCGGGAGTTAGAAATTCAGAGAGAAATGGAGTATTTTAGGCTTTTGTATGAGACTACGATTTTCATATAGACAATGGTTTCATAATAGTTAGGGTGGTTTCATCCAAAAAATGGTGGTTTTATGATTGTTGTAAAAAGATAGTTTTGTCAAAATGACGGTTTTGTCATGCGACAAAAACAATAGAAAACACCAAAAGATGCTTTGAATTCCTCTTTCAGTCAATTTCTAGAGAATTTTGGGTTTCGTGACATGATTGTTCAATATATCATTTGTAAATGTGTCACATCCCTCACATTGAGACTGTATGTTTGGTTATGTATTTCAAATGTAATGTCAGTTGCAAATAACTACTTTCAAGTGATTATGACATTCAGAATGCAATAGTCGTTCATTATCATAACTGAAATGTTAACGAACTCTTTGTTTTTGCAAGTGAAATTATTGTTCGTGTGAAATTGAAAGAGATCATGATATTTAATTCAAATCCATATTATTTAGCCATTGAGAACGATCTAACCCTAATCCTTGTCAGTGGATGCAGGATCGTTGATGCCAGGAGAGAAAGAGAAATATCGTCAGGGAGAGGGTGTGGTTAATTATGGATCAATTTTATCATCAGTCTAGAGTCAGTGTAAGACAGTTGAGTCAACTTCACTACCTTGGCCAAAGGTAAATTAATATAATAATCAATTAAGAAAGTCAATTAAAATATAAATCATTAATCACCTATTAAGGAGATTTCTAATAGGGATTAAAGAGTTAATTAAAATTATAAATATAATCTAAAATATTCATTTATAATATCGTCTTGATGTTTGAGCGACCAATTTATATATATATATATACTTGCAAGCAGTTATTAAATACTAAATTGAAAATAAAAGATATAAATTAATTGCCATCGATTTTTTTTGGAAAAACCATTGTTAGATTTAGTTTGGGGAAATTAAATGAATTGAGTTTAGTGTCGTCGAGGGTTTTGAGGGCGGAATTCGGTGAGCCACCATTTCGTCATGAGGAACGGCCAAGATGGAAGTCCGTCAGTCGCAAGAGATTTTGGCAATCTTGGGAACGGAGGTTTATGGGGAGAGAACTCCATCGGCTTCCGGGGAGGTGAGCCTTAGTCATTCATTTTTTGGAGAAGGAAATCATCAGGTTCCAACTTCTGAATCATGATTCACGGTATCAACCATATTTGAGTAGCTCTCTCTCTCAATTCCTTTACGGGAGGATTCAATTCCTCAGCATTCGTAATTTACTTACAAGCGAATGCTATTCACTCTTTCCTGAGATATATTTCATACGGCTTTAGATTGTGCGCATATCAATTCGGTTCTACCCTTGATCATTTACATTGTTTCTTCTTTACAAACGAACCTGGTCTAGCATCGCACTGTTTCCTTTCACAGAAGTTTGCATCTTCAATCTTCGGAAGGGAAAAGAGCCTGGGTTCCTCATAGTAGGATAAAACTGGAAGACGTGGAAATAAGTCGAGTCACCTGCGCCATTCGATGGAAGATTTCCAGTGCGGGTCCCTTTCCAATTCTACATCACTTATGCAGGCACGTATGGAAGTATTTTGTGATTACTCAACTTTGATAACATGAAATAGAGCATAATATTTTCTTGTAAGAGAAATATGAATATCGATATCTGGACTGATAATCTTTTTTAGTTGAGCTACTTCCGATTTAGTATTGGCTCTGTTTTATTCTAAAACCCGAGTCAGGGCTCTATCTCTTTCTTCCTTATAAATATTCTTAGTCATTCTGAGTGGAGTAACTTCATTATCTATTCTTAAACTTATGCAATTTCGTAGATTTCGAATCTGAGTAAAACATGTCTTACAATTTGACTAAGGATGAGTTAAATCAAAACTGAGAACAACTTGAACAGAGTCTAGTTAAGTGTTCCACCTTGGTGAAGATAGTTTATGCCCTTGTATTTTTGAAGGGAAATTTCTTGTCTGAACCCTTCTAGTCTCCTTCTCATCTCTGTTAATCTGAATGAACTTTTCCTGGTTGGAATCCTGGATGCAAGATGAATCCCTGTTAATAAATTAAAATAAATTTAAGAAATAAGAATATTCGAAGTCGAATCTATCTCTTTTATGTTAAAACCTTTCGGTTATGATATAACTTCTTAATCATATAGAAACTCAAAATCCTTAATGCTGACTGAATCATGTCAGAATATTAGAGCCAAATGTTGGCTTAACCCTGATATGTGAGTAACCTTAAGCAGAGATAGTTTAAATGCTCTTTCCTTAGCTCCAAAACATAAATTAACGCTTAAGATTTAAGTGGAAGGGAAAAATTGTTTGGGTCTCATAATTCCAGTTTCATCACTGTAGCTCAGTTAAAGATACTTCACTTGTTGGAAAACTTAAGTGGCATGATTGAGCATCACACACTGATATTGACCTCATCTAAGAGTAAGACATGATTTGTCAGCCACTTGAAGAGAAGTAAATTGGATATAATAAGTCTGGAAGAATCTCACAGTTTGTTTCTTGCTTATTTTTCAAAATATGCTCGATGGAAGAACTCTCTTAATTTTTCCCCTGTCTTGGAGTCCCTCTTCAGTCATCAAATTGATTTGAACTAGAGACCGTGAAATGTATTTTCTCCCTGGGTCTTAACAACTAAAGATCCAGCAGTGACCTTCCTCTCGGTATTGCAATTTTGAAGTTAACCGTGTCACTCTTTTTCTTTTTGAGATTATTAACTTGATGAAACCTTCTTAAAGGCCAAGTCTTTCCTCTTATCTTAAGAGTTAAGTTAACCGATTATCTTAAAGGATATGATTGACAAGATTCTCTTATTATGCCTGATATAAACCCTATGGTTAAGTTAAACCTCAAACCAAGAAATGAAATATAATCTAATCGAATGTGCAAAATTATAAACTTGATTTGAGAATTATCATGTCGAGCAAGGATGCGTGCTGTCGGCACAATGATGCCACAAATAATTAATTGAAAATCCTTGGCCAAGGTAGATGCCCGTTCGGCAATGTCAGCTTCCATGGCCAGATATACTCTGATCAGGATGATTCTTCTGATAGGAGGTACCTATAGAGGAAGGATCGATCAGTAGTATAGGTTCGTGGACATCCGGCTCAGAGACATGATGATAAATCGATCCATGTTGATTACCCTCGTGAAGGGCGGGTTCTTCAGTTGAAGAAACTCGGGAGACCAGTAGGTCTTGGTTGGGCGGTAAAGCCCCTGATGATAATTCTCTCTTCCTCGATAAAGTTTTCCAAGTATGATAGTATGGAGACGATGTCAAAGGGATTTCTTCCTCTCTTGTATATCCAGGTACATGCAATGGTAATTGAATTTCTATTTCATCTATGCCATGAATGATATTCTTTATATTAATGAACATTGTAGGATTCTCAGATACTTAGTGAGATAGCTACCTGAATTTATTCAGTGTTATATTGTTTCATAGCTGTAGCAATTATTCGTTATCTTCTGGAAGCAAAGAAAAGTAAATATTATTCTTCTGCAATTCCTGTTAGATGTTTATAGTTATAGTATCTTTTCAGCTGAAAATGAAATTAAAAAGTTAGTAGATGAAGTGTATAGTGTAACGACATATGGATTGAATTCTTTTTTTGTAGCTGCAAATGAAGCCCTAGTTTTTATAAGAGAAGGATGCGAATTGGTTAATCGTGCCCTAGTAATTATTCTCTTTTTAGAGTGATTATCTTTATTTTGGAAAACCCTAGTTTGACAGTTATTTAGTTTTAATCTTTTGTGTGACGGTTGTTGGAAACAGTTAGATGTTACCTTTCAGCTGAACCTGAAAACTTAGAAGTTAGTTGGAAATTTAAATCGAATAGTTGATATGATTTGGAAACCTTAGAATGAAAACAAGCTAGTTATTCTTTAGCTGAAATGGATAGATGGTTGAATTTTTAAAACCGTAGACCGGTTTGGTTGTCCCAAAATGCCCATAAAGGGAATGGAGGATTGGGGTTGAATTATTTGAGTTCTAGTTAGAGTTCATATGCGAAAACAAATAGTCATAAGCAAAAGAACAAAGTTGAGTGCATACAAGAGATGATGTAGTGATCTTAGGGTCTGAAATAAGTTGATTTTAGCCTGGTTGTGTGCCCAAGAAGCTTCATATTGTAAGAAGATAGTGGAAAGTAAGCATTTTTCCTCACTAATTGTTGGCATTTTCCCCTAGAATTCAGCTACTCTAGCATAAATTCTTGCATCTTCATTTTGTGGTGTTTATTTACCCCCATTTCCTTAAATTCTTTGGTATTGATTTCCCTAGAATGTGTAGTTCATCCTTTATTAAGAGTATGTATGTGATACCTAGTTGTAAGGCATAGCTTTCACTAGCTTATGGATCAAAACATGCATCCAAATGATAGATTCAAAGCATGAAGAAAGCTTTTGTCCTTAAGCAAAAATCAATTTAAGATGCTAGCCTTGATAGACACCTCCAAGCATTGCATTAATTTAGAGTTGTGATTCTCTTTTGCAATCAATTTTTGTACCCCTGTAGACAAGGGGGCATTTAAACCAACCACAGGTGCAAAAACCTCTCTCAATTGTCTATTTCAAGGCCAAGCTTGATGGAGTAGGTGATGGTACAAGAATCCAAAGGACATCTCATTGACCCACAAGCTCTAAGCAGTCTTGGATTCTCCTGAGAAGAACTATCAAATTGTTCTCTTTAAAACCAGTATTTGGGATTTCCATTTAATTCCTTATCTTTTACTACCTTTGCTACTTGCTCCATTATTGGGAGGATGAGGAAAGGTGATAGGGAAGTGGGAGCTGCTGATTTTTATTGTTATACTTTTATAGACTTTTCTTGAATAATATTGAATTATGCACTATCATTTTTCATTGTGAGGTTAGTCATTTTGTCTATACTAGAAAACAAGTTGATGGCTTTTATACAATAAAAGATGACATTAATGACATGGATGCTCATAAGCACTAATGAGTATTGGTTTTGAATCTTTTGATATTTACTTTTTAACAAAGAGATGTATGTTTTGATCTTCTTCATAAGTAATTTAAATCTTATTTTTCACGCTGAAGGATTCAATAATTAGCATCTAGCAATACACCCAAAAGAGGAGTATAACTAAGAGATGACGCATATGACATACATTCTCATAAGCAATAACAATTATTGGTTTTGATATTCAGCACCTAGCAATACTCCCAAAAGAGGATTATAACTAAGAGATGATGTAAATGACATACATTCTTATCACCAATATAAATTATTGGTTTTTTAACGAAAAGATATAATTTTGTATCATGTGAAAGTGACTTAAATCTTATTTTTTAGGCCAAATGTTTCAATAATTAGCACCTAGTAATTAGAGAAGAGTATAAATATTTTTAATTTTCATGTCTGCAACTATGTTTCTTTCTCTAACCATTTTTTAGTGGAAAACATTTTATTGAAAAGAATGTCCTTTGTGATTTTATAATACATGTCACTAAATTAATAGAATCTGATGGTTTTCTTTCTCTTTCCCATGGAATTTCTGGTAGGAAATGACTCCTGAGCAACTTCGAAAAGGTACTATCCTACCTTCTTAGAGAGTACATATGACACCAAAAGCATTCTCTTATTTTCAACCTTCTTAGAAAGTACACATGATACTGAAAAGCGTGCTTTTATTTTCATGAAACAAAGATTGGCATGTCTTACTGAACTTTGTTTCTTTTGGCACTATTTATTTGTATACATGTCCAGTTTTGGAGAAAACATTTTCTGTTCCAAAAAATAAAGGAAAACTCCAAAAGTTATGGGATGGCAGCAAAACAATTTATAACATAGTTTCTTGGGGTGCTACAGCTACCGGGTAAGCTTCTTTCCTTATCCTAAAAGTTGCTCGTTCCCCATGAAGTGATATAGAAGCATAATAATTGTTGCCTAGCAACATTTTCTTGAAGAGGAATTTGAGTCAACATAATCTTATTAATTAAGATCTAAATGGTAGAAGGGGAACTTATGTTCTTTGTGATGCATTATTAATAATATTTTTTTATGTTTGCTGTTCAAATGCACAGAATCTTGAGATCTCTTGATGGGGATGCATGTTTTTTATGTAATGCTGTTGGGTAAATATTTTTTGGAATGGACCTATCTTTGGCAAGCCAATAGCATGCTTACTAAGCTAATGTTTCACTTAGAAATGGTAATAGACATGATTATTTCACAGTCCATATTAATGAGCATAGTATGTTTATGGAGAAAAGATTGAGTAATTTTATTTTGCATCAAAGTTTCGGATCAAACTCAGTGATTCACCATTAGGATGAGGAGATCCAAAATGTTGATGCTGTAAGAACTCTACCTCAATTTCTCAATCTCTACTCTAACCATCAAACTTAGTGTGTTTACATTTCGTCAAACACTTTGCAATGCTGGTCTGTCTAATGATACTGAATGATACTGAATTTTCCTTTAAGGGAAATTAATTTAAATAAAATAACTGAAATGTAAAAATCAACTAGAACTCATTGTATTACATTTCCTTGCTCATAACAACAAACATTAATTCAACTTCCATTTAAATATGGTAAATTCAGTCTCCTATCAATTGTTACAAATCAGATTTATGGAAAATACAGATGCATATGCTATTCACAGATATTAGATAGTTGTGACCTGAAGTATCATCAACAGCTTATAGGCACAGTTTGCAGTTGCCTTCACTACATGGCAGTAGCAGAATTGGATTGACTGTAATTAATCTCTCAATTGTGATGGCCTCTAGCTCAATTCTCACGCCTTTCTTGTGATTCAGTGACTGAAGTATTAAGGTCGTGCATCAATTAAATTGCCTTACGCATTGCAGATGGTTAGGATGATGGCGGCGGTAAAAATGCTCCAGCGGCGCTAACTGATAAATTTAGCATTCACTAAAAAGACCCGATACCTTATAAGCTAACCAATGGTGCAATATCATTTGTAATCACAACTCCATGATGAGAAATATCTGAATTCAGCGGCAAGCATTAGATATTTTGTCTTCAATAATAGTTAATATATTCCCCTTCATGTTGCAATAGCAATGTTGTTCCATGAATACCCGTCCTCATTCATTCCATACTAGCCACACGCATTCAAACCTGATTCTCCTAGGGTGGCGATAATAAAGACTTTTAGTTTTTAATTACTGAATCATTTCTCTTGTATCACTTACCTGTAACATATATCACATGTTCAAACAATTTCGGCATAAGATGGGGTGGTGGTTTGATTATATTTTGTCTTATTCCATCTTTGTATGCACATTGATACCTGGGGCCCACCAAACCAATAATCGTGCCTTTCCTTAATGGTGCCTCTTATTTCATTGCTGAATACCTAGTTTGCATCACTCAAAATTTGATACTCTTTATTCATCACACAGTAGCTAATATGGTAGCAAGAATACATTGCGGGGGGTTTATAAATTATGACTTCCTCATGACATTTCTAGGCGCCACATCATTTAACCCATTAAATTTGTCTCTTTTGTCAAAGCCAAATTTACTTTGCAAGTGCCCAACCCCTTCACAAAATGTGCTGTTAAGGGTAATACCACCCAGCTACAAAGTAGATGATAAATATTTAAACTACTTCTGATGCCGCACAACTCAAACTAAACTCAATGCTTTTCACATTAACAATAAGATACATTTGCGTTAAGTAAAATATGGAATGGTACCCACAAAATGATTGATCACAAAAGACTAATAAACTCTACGTCTCCTTGACATATTAAAAGGTATTATGCCATGGTTCCCTGCAACCCTTCTCTTACCCATACAATCTATTTGAAGTGTATAATACTTCTAAAGCAGAAATAATAATATCTAAGCTCTACAAATACCTCTGTTATAGAGTGTTTTAATCAATTCCACAAATCATGACTAACCTAAAACTCTATAGGCCTTGATATCAAGCCAAAAATATTGAAATTGTGAAATATGCCAACCAATTTTTTCCCAAAATTTACACAACACAAACCAGCACTACGCCAATTGATTAGCATTAGCCTCCAAAATGATATTCAAATTAAATGCACTCAATGCCAAGAATGTTCACCAAGATCCTTTAGAAAGCGAGGTGATAGCATATGGCGGAGGAAACTGAACAAAACTAGAAAGCAAATTACAACTGAATGTAAATAGGTGGTGAACCAGCGATGAGAGATTTCCACGCTACCACTTGATCAGTGGGGGGAAAAACAATTCAAAGCAAACTAATTCATCCGTTGTGGCGGGCATCCACTCAACAGTGGGAATTTGCCACTTTCAATAGGTAACAAATGAAAGATAAATTTGTTCTTTTCCACACTGGCAGTAAACCATCCGGGGGTTACAAATATGAGAGATTAATCACAAGAATTTGCAGCTAATTAAATGACTGGAACAGTACTACTGTTTACAGTCTTATAATGATAAACAACTGCAATTTACAAGAGTTATTACAATATCTTCAAAGCATAATGAAATAGATGATCTCCCACTCTAGAATCTCTCAATTATTGATCTCCCACTCTAGAATCTCTCAATTATTGAAGAACAAGCCAAAATCTGAACTTAAAGTAATCTGATATAGAAACCCAGCTACAGAAATGTACTGAACCAGCAACTACATTCAATCCAAAATGCATATATCTACCTCAAATCAACTTCAAAGCTCACCAAAACTCAGAGCAGCATTCAAGAAGGGTAGGCGACTAGCAACCATGAGTTTGCAAGTGCCAAGCAATCACCAAATAGCAAGTTCCAAACCCAATGCAAATTGCTCATTAATGGTACGGCCCTAGGAAAGGTACGGCCTTCCTAGAAAAATCCACACTTCATTATAAATTCTGATTTTCTGCAAATAGCATCGCCCTTAGCATAGAAATGGTTAGCTCAAATACCCACAATGAAATAAAATTTACTCAAGGAGCTATATACAAAAGTCATCTTCAGCTGTATGACAACCAGCAACACAAAATACTGAAAACATCACCAAATTTCACCAATATTGAAGCTCAATCTGCTAGTCTGGATGAGAAGCAGCCATAAACCAACTAGGTGTTATCTTTCAAACACAAAATTGGACAAATGCTAGGAGGTAAGCATTCCTTGAAGCCAAATTCATGAAGTCATTTTGACAACATAACTTTAGTGTAAAATAATGGATGATAAATGTTGGAGCAAACACTCTTTTTTATAGAATTGAAAGATACTTTTCAAATTCCATAACTCTTCCAAGAAAGGGACGCCAAAAGCTCTTTTTTGAAATATTTTCAAATTCAAAATATTTAATTCTCCTCTAGGATGTCATCCAACTTCAAGGCATAATAAAACTTCATTAAATATTAAATAACTCCTTCATGAGGCATCCCCTTTCATGACCACCTTTTTAACACAACTTAAAGTTAATGCATTAGGCCAAGAGGTCAATTTAAAAATATAACATTAATTGCCTTGAATTAAATAATTTCTCCAAATATTGCTCTTTTAAAGCCAAAACCAAAATAACTCACTGCTCCAACAAAAAGAGAACTTACTGAAGCACTGCCAAAATTAGAACTTGCTAAAAATAGTAAATTCAGAGAAATCCCAAAAATCTCTGAACAAAGGAAACCCTAATTTGCACTTTTAATCAGCCTACAGATTTCTGGAAATAGGCTATCAGTCACAGGAGAGCATATGGCCAAAATGGGGACATAACAAATTGGTCTTCACAAAGACTTCACCAATTTTTGAAAATCGTCCAACCATTTATTGAATGCTCAATATGAATCCTAAATTGAATCCGCCCGTAAGAGGATTTGGGTTTTCGTCCAATCCCCAATCCCCTGAATCAGAGGGTTTGCGTCCTTAAGCTCTAGAAGGCCAAGCTCTCCAAACTCCCAATAATAAAATTTCCAATTGATATCCCAATAAACTTCTCCACCACCTTTTTATATTTCACCACCTTTAATATTTTATTTTTAAATATTTCACTTCATTAAAATAACTTATTTAATATTTTCACCCTTTCCTTTAATAAATAATTAATTAATTAAATATTAATGTCCAAAATATTATTTCAGGACAATTTAATATTTAATTAACTAAATTGTGTTCCATGGTGGTTACTCGAAAATTGGGGACATTACAATCCTCCCTTCCCAGAGATTGTTTATCCCCAAGCAATCCTTATATATATCCCATGCCAATTACCAGAATCCCATGTCAATCTTATGAATGTTCCACCACAAATTCATTGCTCCATTCTGATAGAACCAATATCCGCAATTATATCTCCCTGCCATACCCTATGAAGCAATCTAACAATCATGCAAATCCATGGATCCAACATCTGAAAAGCATCGTCACTCAAACTCCACATATTGAAGTGACAATTCCGTGCACACAACCCCAAGTAATCAGCTGCAGTCATCAATGCCAAATCTGAAATTCTCTCACCTGCTGCAGTTTGATGGAATTATGCCAACTTGGCAAATTATGAGTATGATATATTTGATCACCGCTAAAAAATGAAAGAGGAACAGCTGGCTCAAGGTTGGAATCCATCAATCTCTAGTTTCAGTTCTGGTTGTGTTGGGTGTTTTTGGGCGCTGTCTACAACAGATTACAACGTGTTTTCAATTTGATTAGCTCTGATTTGTCAATATACCAGCAAGTTCTGAGTGATTCCAGACCTTCATTAGCCTATTGTTCATCAAACAAAGGTATATATTAACGATGTTTCTTGAATACATTGTTACTTATGTTAGATGGCATCAATTTGAATATTGCAGCAATTAAGATTTGTGATTAAAACTTATATCAGCAATTCAAATTCACTAATAATGATTTTGTAATGCATTGATATATTGTAATACCCTAGATGTTAGTAGCACCAGTGGTTTCATATTGTATTTAATTGAAATTCCACTTTGCTAAATAAGCGAGAAGTGGTTGTGATTGTTGTAATTTCACTCCATTGAATAAGCGAGAAGTGGTTGTGTTGATTGTAATGGCACTTCGTTGAATAAGCGAGAAGTTCCTGTGCTTGTGTAAATGCACTCCGATGAATAAGTGAGAAGTGCTTGTGCTTGTTGTGATTACACACTCTACTGAATAACTGTAGAAGTGTTTCCTTTCAATTCTTGCATCAAGCTCACTCAATTGAAGAAGTGTAGACTTGGCCGGCTATGCCACCTAATGTGCTTAGTAGATGGTATTACTTCATGTTTCTCCATCATAGTTAATTTGGTGTGGTCCTATACACCATATACTCTTGCCTTGGCTATCTCGGGAATTGGGTGATCAAAAAGTGATAAGGACATTGCATTGTAGCTTGATTTCAATTGAAATTGTTCAAAAACGTTTGGAGTGCTTATCACAGTGGTATCATAGCTAGTGATCTTTCCAGCCTATGAAATTAATCATGTTGTGCAACTTATTCTCTATGAACGCCAGTGAAAAAGAAAAGAGGTATTATGATAGAGAACAAAGTAAGTGTTGATGGTGTTTTCTGCACAACAACAACTCAGACAGAAAATGATATTATATCTCTCTTGAAAGATAATCTTCAACAATAAATTGTTGAAAATCACTCCAAGGTCTCTTGGGTGTCAGGTCATGACAATGCATAAACAACTCAAATAATATGTGAAAATGCTGGTAATCACAAGGGGCCTTACAAATAAACAATGTTGGAAGTGAATTTTCATCAGATGCAACGATATGGTGTTGCTTTTAATCCTAAAACTAACCCAGATTTAAAATAAATAGCAAAAGAGAAGGGTTTAGAGAGATTCTATTTATTCTAACTCCTAAGATCAATCACGGTAATGATGAAAGCTGCAAATGGACAGATCCCCAATAAAACCGATCTCTGTTTGATCAAGGACAAACCTACAACTACACAGAAATGGTGCGATCTTCTAGTGAAATCTGAAGATTTTTAGACTTTGAACATTCATTCACATACCCAACTACTGGCACAATGTAAACAAGCATTCACAGTTGAACTTAGCACAGAAGTGAGGCCCAAACTAACTTTACACAGCAATCTACAATCAGCAAATTGCTAAAAGTATGGACCGAAAATTAATCAACATCATTAACATTTCACCATCATTGTAAAAGAGCTAAAATCTAACATCTAACATCTAATATCTAAGAATCAAGAACAAGAAACCATAAAAACTGTTGAAAATAAATACAAAGTTTGCCAAACCAACAATCCAATTGCATTAATTCTCTAGCATTACATAACAATTTCAAGTCTCTCATCTCCTACAACTAATTCTGAAAACTACTTGCCAATTCTGGCCTTCTAACTTAGCAAAATTCTGGCCTAGTCAAACTCTTGAAATCTCCCCTTACAAATGAGGCACAAATGCCATTTATAGAGAACCCCCCAAACATGTTGGCCTAATTAGATTTTACAACAATAACTGGCCCCAAAACAGGTCAGCCAGGAGAATTTCAAAATAGGACAAAATTTGCATTAAATGCATGAATATTATCCATGTCGGCCCATGATCTCCAGCAAGACCAGATTCACGTGTCTTCCAGAAAGTCCTCCAGCTGTAGACAGTTTTGGCACAGATTCTTAGGCAGGTCCCACTTTTGAATTTATTTAATCCTGAAAAATAAATATCATCATTAATAGCCCACATGTCCAAATTAAATTTGAATAAAATCTTGACCTCTAAAAAACTTACATTTTTATAAGGAAACTTTCCATTTTCATAATTTTTTCCATTTTGGAAATTTTATTTTCAAAATCTTTTTCAAGAAATTTTCATTTTCAGGAACATTTTTTAAAAATTCCATTTTAGAAAAAATAAATAAATAATTATTTTCAAAAAAATTTCCATTCTGGGAAATTTCGGAATTTGGGCCCTTCCGGGGAAATCAGACCAAGGGGAAAATCCAGAAAAATTCGGGCCAGGCGGACTCCAGACCAGAATCCGGGAAAATCCAGGCAGACAGGGTTTCGGGAAATTCCAGCCGGACAGGAAAATCTCGGATTTTGTTGAGAACTTAGTTTTTTCGAGGCACAACTCGGGGGAAGGACTTGGACAAGCAAGATGAACATCTAAGGACCTCCAAAGGCAATGAAATCAATAAAATTAAGGGGCCAAAAGACACCAAAAGCCAGAGCAAAAAGAGGGCCCCCACTTTCAGTGGGGCGTGTGTGCAAAACTGCACAACAGTAAGCAATATTAGTTTTCAAGAAACCTAGTAGAAGAGACACTTTTAGAGGCCTTATTTGCGTATTAGTTGAAATTGATATTGAAGTCACTTCAAAGAACATGGCAGGAAAAGACAAGGGGGTTAGCACTCTAGGAAGTCTGCAACACATAACAGAGAGGAAGTTTGATGTCATTCTTGACATGATGGCCCAACTTCTCTATAAAATGAATCAAACATAGAATGTTCCCCAAAATCAGAATGGAGAAGTTAGCACTTCTAATATCAATAATCAACAAGGCAATAATGGCCATTCTGCTGGAACTGTCATTAGGTTTGTTACTAGACCTCTCCAACCTACATTCATTCGCAAGGAGGAGGCACAACCCAAGCAAGAAGCACAAGTTCCTATGGCAGATGAAGTTCGAACAAGTTATGTAGATTATGTAACTTTTTCGATGGAGATTCGAGACATATCATCTCTTGACTAGTTTATGAATCAAAAAAAGGAGGTGGTGGAAGACAAGAGAATAGAGGCTCAATTGTTTAGAGGAATTATCAACAAGCTTTGGTAATGTTCCCTTTCTAACCAATGGTTTGGGGAGTTAGGGTTAGCCTATTTCTAGGGTCCCTATAGGCGAACAAGATGTTTAGGGGGGGCCCTTCAGAGGGGATTCAGGTTCTTCAACATGCTTGTTTCTTCGTCTCTGCATACTCAACCCAGTGATCCAATTGGTTGGTTGACCTTACGAGGCAATTCAAGGGCTTATCATTTCTACTTGCTATTTATAGCAAGTTGTACTAGTTCAGTGGTTTCATGTCCATAGTTGGAAGTTGTGTTGGAGGCACTCTCAAGAGTCTGGAGTCTGTTGCCTGGTTATTGACGAGAGTTGTCTTTTAATTAAGTTATTAAAGTCAAAATACTTTAATAATGTTATATTATTAAAGTAACTTTATAATTATTAAGTTATAAAGTAACTTTAATAAGATACTTTATAATATGGCATTATAAGGGGTTGATAAAGTAACTTTATTTACAACATTATATTTTTAAGTTACTTTATTAATACTTTATTGAGAGGCACATATTCCAAAAGTGAAAATGATTAAATGACTTGAAGACCAAATGTGGCGTCCCTTTAGGAGAAATATTTTAATATTTCAAAAATGTAATTGCTTGGAGTTGGGCGTAGGGTTTTGGAGAAGGTTAAAAGGGAAAAAGAAGATCGTTTTCACTATCCAAGTTATCATTTACAAAAAAGAGCTAAGCAATAGAGTTTGCAGGTATGAAGTTTCAAGCTAACCAGAGGATGAAACTCTCGGATAGGACAAAATCTACAAGTGTGCAAGATCACCCGAGGGTTCTTGATGGAATGATCACAATCAGGGGTCATTATCAGAGCATCTCATAGATTTTAGAAGAAGATTTAATCAGCATTTTCAGTTTTTCCATTAGCAGATTAGAAAATAAGTTGGAGGACAAATAAAGCAGCTGCAAATTCTCACAACTGGCATGTGGGAGTTTGATTTCTTGCATTTCTTACCTGGCACGTTGGAGATCATCAATAGCTGGTCGTTCTTGGTCAAATTCCCATTCCCAATCAGGCCATATAGGTTTGCATTGACAGGAGGGTTTCAAACAGCAGAGAACACCTTTAATTTGGCACATGTGGGTTCCCAAATGCAGGCCGTACCAACTAGCAGAGGATTGAGGGTTAATAAATTCAGATCTGCCCATTTGTGAACAACAGTTAATCATATTGAAGGCATCTAGGGTTAAGGAGCTTACTAGCATTAAGAATAAAGTGAACTGAAGGTATTTCCAAGTGTGGTGTCCAGTATTTGAGGAGACCAGATTGCTGATGTAAAAAACCAGGCCTTTGACCTTGCTTTCTGGATTATGGGTATGTTCTAGTTGTGTTTCAAATTAATAAAGAATAACTGGGTCATCTTTCATTTATGCAATTTCCTTCTTGTTTTAGCATTTTGCAATTTCTTTCAATTCCTGGCACCATTTCCAGCAACAAAAATCAAAAAAATCAGAATACAAACAAAAACAAAAAATTCAAATTTGAAACCCCAGGGGGAGATCTCACTTTGGGAAAGGTAACACTTTCTCATTTTGATGGAAGTGACAAGAGTACTACTCGTGCATTGTAATGTCCCCTTCTTAGTGGCCATCGCACTGTTTATTTAGCCTTTATGCTTCCGAAGGCTAAATGGAGAAATAAGGGAGAAATTATTAAATTAATTATTTTATAAGTGTTGATGTGTTTTTCGTGACCGCACCAACGCAGAATAAAGTCGCCAATGGCTACCCTATTCTCTCTTGATCAAAGTATTCTGCATGCTAAGATTGCAAGAAAGTTCATGCGTTCAACTCCAAGGTTCTTTTAATGCGAATAGGCTCAGTTGGCTCAATGTGATTAGCTGGTATTTCAAGGGGACTTACGGAATTGTTCAGTAGTGGAGAAAGGAATTCAAATGCTCGAAAGGTTTGTCTATGAAGCACGAGTTTCCTGAACTAACTTGAAAGTATTGAATTTAAAATGCAAGGTTTAGAGAGCTCTAATCTACTCTAAGGCGTGGACATGGCGATCAATTCTCACAAGCTTCAACCAGGCTCTGCTTTGCCTCGCTTCAGACAGCCTCCACAGAACCGGTGCAATCTTCAGAGGAGTAATTCAAGGTGCTCAGATCACAACTTAGCATGAAAATACCATCACAATGACGCATATAGACATACAAATCATGATCGAAGTTAAGTACATGATATTCCAGTTGACCACACAAGGCGCATTCACCATCAGCGGACACACTAGTGGTATGGATAGACGAAGTTTGCTCAAATTGAAACCACATTCCACAATTACTATCTACTACTTGCATGAAATGAAACTTATTCTACTTTAAGTCACTACTCGAATCAGAAGGACGAAGAAACCTTGCTAGCTACTCACAACAAAAGACGAAATTCATCATCAATGAAAATTCTTTTTATTGGGAGAGTGTTCACAACAATTTCTTACAAAGTTTTAAGGAAAAACTTTCCTTCTTCTTCAACTACTCTATCAATCTATACTAAGCTACTTCTAATTTGTCTCTCTATTCTAACTTCTACTCTAATTCTACTGTCTCATGAATGTACAAATGAAGGGGGACTCCCCCTTTTATAGATGGCCAAGTCCAACGGACGGCTTAGATTACAATCGACTGGATGGCCCAGATTGTGCCACCTCAGCCCTAAACAAGATTTGCCCTAAAAACCGCCACCAAGAGGAGTGGGGTAATAAATGAGCCATTAATGGCCACCATCTTCTAAAAGATTCCCGTTTGTAGACGCGTTCACACTGTTCTCGATCTTCTTCTTGACGTCATTCTTCAACTTCCTCTAAGTCTCAACACTTAGCATTTTTTGCAACTTTTCTTCCTTGAAATGTCGTCTTGGATTACTTTCTTCATCACTTTAGGGCATCACCGCTTGGTCTCGACGTTCCTCCTGCAAAACAAGCAAGGAGAAGAGTATTAGAACACTTCATAATATAAATTCAACTTACTTGCCGGGATTTTCATGTTTTGATCTCCAAGGGTTCATCGTTTTCCTCTAGCACAACTTTGCTTTCTTCATGATTGACTTCAACTGTATCCCCTTTACCCTTCCAACTGAGGTGTTCGCAATTTTGATCTCGTTCATCTCTGGCTCAAGAAAATTATCTTCACGAAGAACTTGAGCAAATTCACCTAGGCAGTTCCCTTCAAATTCATCGTCTAAAGTATTTTACCTTGAAAACACATTTTCTTCACTTTGCCTTAGAAAATTTTCAAATTTTCCCTTAGGAAAACTCATCAATCCGGTGCCCATCAAAATATTTATCCTGAAAGCTTCAACGAAGTGTGAAAGGCTTTAAAATCAACTCCCTGTTGAGGATCCTCAATACCCAGAAGAAAATTTTCTTTAGAATGCGTCAGATTCATGGGTATACAACGAAGGGGTTCATTTGATTTTTTGAATTTTAAACCTTAGAAAATAATTTTTTAGCAAATTTAATCCACTTCTTCATCTCTAGGTGCATTTCCTTGCTCCAACTTGAAATTTCTCGTTGACCCTGTGCAGCTGGCATCACTGACTTCATTCTTGCGAAATTCACCCATATCTTAGTCAACTTCATCAATATTTCAACTTGGGCGTATTTTTCCTAAGGGAGAAATTTTGCCTTAGAAAAATTTAAATCACTTAGCATTTTTGAAAATTTGCCTTAGAAAATTTTACTCAACCTTAATCACTTTGCCTGTGGTGAGGGATTTTATCAACTCATCTAGAGAAATTTCATTTTAAATGCCCTGAGTGCATTTCACATGTCATGGAGGATATCTTAAATTTCAACGCCTGGCACTCTATTTCACCTTTACTTTTCAACTCAACATTCACTCTTTACTTGGCGCCTTTAGAGGATGGGCGCATATTCTAGGTGGAGGTAGATGAAACTTCAATGCCACCTTTGACTTGTTGACTTTTGACTCTCTTGAGAGGTGGGCGCATTTGGGGGGGTGAGGTTTTAATTTCCATGCCTTAGAATATTTCTGGAGACCCTTCCTCACCTTAGGCGCAAATGACCCTCTGTGCTTTCAATTTCAACACTTAGTGAAATTTGCTAACTCATCATCATCAAGGTCTGGCGCATATCATAGGTCCTTCTTCAAATTTATACCTTGGGCGCATACAAGAGGGTGGTCTTTGAGTTTCAATGACTTAGAAAAATTTTAAGTTCACTCTCCAAAGAGGGGCGCATTTGACCCATGAAGCTTTCACTTAGAATATTTTTATTGCACCTTCACAAGCTAGGCGCATTTCATACCTTGCACTTCCATTTTGAACATTCGCAAAATTCCTTCAAACACTTTTACCTTCAACGGCGCATTCAAAAGTCTCTACTTTCATTTCTTCACACTTAGTAAAATTTTCCAACCCTCCTCAAACTAGGCGCATTTGAACCCCTGTGCTTTCAATTTTAACTACTTAGTCAAAATTCTCCCTCATTCATTTAACTTGGGCGCATATCATAGCTGAAGCTTTCAACTTTAATACCTTCACCAAATTTTTCTTTTACCTCAAGGGCGCATTTTCATGGGTGAGCATCCATTTTATCAACACTTAGGAATATTTTACCCTCTCTTCAAACTAGGGCCCATTTTAGCATGTGAGCTCCCATTTTATCAACACTTAGGAATATTCCTCAAGCCATCTTCCCAATCTTGGGCGCATTCAAGGGTCCCTTCTTTCGATTTTCATGATTTAGTCAACTTTCAAGTGAGCTCCAAGCCTAGGCGCATATGAGAGCAAGAGCTTCAAATTTTGAACCTTTTAGAACACTTTCGGCTTATCTACCTCAGCTTGGTGGGCGCATTTCAAAGGGTCAGCTTTCACTTCTTATACTTAGAAAATTTCAAGAGTCCACTTATGAGTCAAGGCGCAAATGAGGCAGGGAGCTTCAAGTTTGTGTGCCTTAGAAAAATTTTCATCATCCTCTTCCCTCAAGGGCGCATTTTACCCTTTGAACTTTCATTTTAACTTGCCTTAGGATTTTTCAAGCTACCTCTTTGCACTTCGGCGCATTTCCCATGGCCTACTTCCATTTTTGTCAATACTTAGAGAATTTTCAATTGTCCTTCTTCCTAAGGCGCATTTTGGGGGTGCTACTTCCATTTTTCATACTTAGATATTCTCATCCAAGTTTCCCAGGCAAAGCAAGGCGCATTTTGCTAGTGGAGCTTCCAATTTTCATGACTTAGAAAATTTTCAAGACTCTTGCCAGCTTGAGGGCGCAAATGGAGGGGTATGCTTTCATTTTTCAAACACTTCAAGAATTTTGATCTGTCTTCTCCTCATCTTGGGCGCATTTAGCCCCTCATGCTTTTAATTTGCCAACTCTAACCTCAAGGGCGCACTTGGAGGGGTCTACTTCCATTTTGTAACACTTTGACTATTTTTCAAGTTCAATGGCGCATTTCACCATGGGAGCTTTTAATTTATCAACACTTAGAAGGATTTTACCCATTTTCAGCTTCTCAAGGCGGATTTGGCCTGTGAACTTCAAATTTCAAGTGCTTAGAGAATTTCCACAAATCTTCAGCTTTTAAAGGTGTTTTTCACCGGCTGGAGTTGAAAATTTATCAATTTCAGTGAATTTTATGCCATTTGTCAAATTTGGAGTGACTCGTTCATGCTAACCCTAATTTTCTTTTTTTTAGAAAGTTTTTTTTTTTTCAATTTTGCACTTCAAGCTAATTTCAAGCTCCAAAAAGGCTGGATTTTGCTTTGTTTGGATCTTGGTGACATGATTGAGTTGCTAGTGCCCGGTACCCGTATGCCTCTGCTATTTTTAGCAACCTGCTAAAAATAGTAAATGTTCAGAATGAGCTCAAATTTCATGTGCTACATGCCCGAAGTGTGGTGATCGTGGCTGGATTCTACATTTGCATGGCTGTCGTGTTCCGCCCTTGATTTTAGGAAACCCTAATTTCTTTGCCCATGCCTGCTAAAAATAGCAATTGTTTAATTCTCCATTCTCAGCAACTCCGTTTGTCTTGAAATTCGCACCAAGGGGTCTTCATCACTTGTTCGACCTATTCAAACTGAGACTTGATGTTGACCTGCTATTTATAGCTACTCCTGAAGTGACTTACTATTTATAGTAAGTGCTTGATTTTGAGACTTCCTTAGCTCCGTTTGACTTGAAATTTGGACAGCGTGTTCCTTGTTGGTGAACTTGCCTATCTGCACCGGCGCCTGAGATTGACTTTCTATTTATAGCCTGCGTCGAGAATGTCTTACTAAAAATAGTAAGTGCTCCGATTGTCTTCAAATTTTGCCAGCAGACCCCATGAAGGACACTGATCGTGGTGAATACTTCAGTTTTGGGCATTTTGTCATCTGATTCCTCATTTTTAGCGCTGAAACTTGAAACCCTAATTTTCTGCATGTTCCTCATACGAGCTCTGTTTGACCTTGTTTTAATTGCATGACGATCAGTTTGCAGTTCTGAAGTGTCGGGCAGCTGCTAGAGTGGTTCCTACCAAAAATAGAAAGTGGCTGAAAAGTGACCGACCGGTTACTGGTTGACTTTGCATGTCGCACTGCCCAAGAAATCTTGAAAAACCCAGAAAAATCTTCAACATGCAAGCATTGGCTAAAAATAGCAAGTTTCATAAAAGTGACCAGTTCCACTTGCATGTCACACCGTTGCGAAGCTCTCGAAAAACCCATAAAGAATATGCCGACATGCAAAGAAAACCTTGACATGCAAACCCTAAAAATAGCCTCGGAAGATTGAATTCTGAAAGTTGTTATCTTGCTTTGCATGTCACACCATCGCGAAGGTCTCAGAAAACCCAGAAGGAAAATGCAGACATGCGTTAACAAAATCTGCGTATAGGCCCTGAAATTGGCTCTAGAAGCTGGAGTGCTAAAAAAATAGTAAGTTGTCTGTTTCAGCTCAAAGTTTGCGCGCGAGCAGCTTGACATGTTCTGGACGCAGTGTGACTGTCGGAATTTCAAGAATGCTAAGAGCACCTGTAATTGCACACTTACTAAAAATAGTAAGTACTCGGAATCTGACGAAATTTCAGTGGAAACCTGCTGGAAACACACTAACAACAATGTTAGTCTCAAATTTCAAGTTATTCACTTCATTTGACTTCAAGTTGGCGAGAAAGATGGAAACCCTAATTTCTCTGACTTAGCCAAAATTTCATGTTAAGGTTCAACGGCGGGCACATCCCGAAAAGACAGACAGTAGAAAAGAGAGACAAACCAAAATCAAGCTAAAAGTTTGAAACGAAGCAAAAATTAGGGGGTCCCCATTTGCAATGGGGCGATGTGTGAAAAAGGTCACAACAATAAGGTTATTAAATAAATTAAAAATCGAAAAGTAACCTTATATTTAATTAATTTAATATAGTGACTCAAATAAATTATTATTATTATAAAGTCACTAAAATAAAATAAAAGAATATTGTGGAAGCTTCTAGATGGCCGCCCTAGACTTGGTGAGAAAAGTATAAGTAGATGGGGGTTGGCCATTGTTTCATCATCTAGGACATTTGACACTTGACTTTGATATGCTTGTTGTGGAGGAGCCTTAGGGTTTCTACAGACTACATTGGAGGTCTTTGGGAACGAATAATCCCATTGATTTTGCATAACTGGGGTAGTGAAACTATCTACTGAAGGGTTGTAGCTGTTGGAGGAGATATCTCAGTCTTCTCACCTTTACAAAATTTGTGGCCAAAGGCCAATTTTGAGGAGTTCGATTTAGGGTTGATTGAAGATCATTTTGCTGATTGGAGACATCATTCTCATTTTCTCTAAGAGACAATTTTGGCATAATATAATATTCTAGTATAATTTTCAGTCTTCATAACAGCTTGTTGGAGAGCCACGATTTTGATCATGGAAGCCTTGGATTGCATCGATTTCCTTCTTGAGCTTGGGCGCACCATTCCTTGATGCTTTGCAATGATTCTTGGGGCTTGAAGGGGACTGTTGTGACCTTTTCACACATCGCCCCATTGCAAATGGGGACCCCCTAGCCTTTGCTTCATTTGGGTCTTTTGGCTTGATTTTGGTTGGTTTTCCTGTTCTCTCTCTCTGTTTCCTCTGTCTTTTCGATGAGGTACCTATCTTTTGAGCTTAAACTGAAATTTTGGCTAGGTTTGTGGAGTTAGGGTTTGCTTTCTTCTAGCTAGTTTGAAGTCAAATTGAGTGAGCGAATTGAAATCTGAGCTTGTCACTGCAGTTAGAAGGCTTCCAGTGGGTTCCCAGCAAAATTGTTCAATTTAGGGCATTTTCTCAGCACTTTTTTCCATTTGCCACACTACATTCAAAGCACTTCAAACTGCTTGTCTGCAAAATTTGAGCTAGATCTGACAACTTTCTATTTTTAGCATCACCTTCAAGAGTAAATTTTAGGGTTTGCATGTTGGAGTTTTCAATGCATGTCTGGAGAATCTTTATGGGTTTTTAAAGACCTTCGCGATGATATAACATGCAAGTCGAGATATTGACTTTCGACAACTCAGGCTTCAGAGGCTATTTTTAGGTTTTGCATGTGTGCTTTTTCAATACATGTTTGAAGAATTTTTCTGGGTTTTTCGAGACCTTCACGATCATATAACATGCAAGATGAGGTGATGACTTTCAACAATTCCGACTTCGGAGGTTATTTTCAGGGTTTGCATGTTGGAATTTTTAATGCGTGTCTGAACATTCTTTGTGGGTTTTTCAAGAGCTTCGCAACGAGGTAACATGCAAGCAGAGTTGATCACTTTTCAGGACTTGCTATTTTGAGCCAGTGCTCGCATGTTCATTTTTCTGGGTTTTTTGAGATCTCTTGGGTAGTGTGACATGCAAACTCATCCGGCAGCAGAGTTGGTCACTTTTTCAAACACTTACTATTTTTAGTAGGATCACTCCAATAGCTACCCAGCACTTCAGCATCACGAATAGAGTGACATGCAATAGAAACGGGGTCAAACGGAGATCTTTTGAGCAACATGCAAGTCAGATTAGGGTTTCCAGCTTCAGGACTCAAAACGAAGGGTCAAACGCCAGAATCTCTAAAAAATGGAGTATCCCATTACGATCAGTATCTTTCAAGGAATCCATTGGTAAAATTTGAACGCAATCCGAGTACTTACTATTTATAGTAAGTCACCATCAGAAATAGGCTATAAATAACAGGTTAGCACGAAGCACCGGTGTGAACAAGACAAACAGGGTACGAGGACCCCATGGAGCAAATTTCACGTCAAACAAAGTTGCAGAAGTTCTAAAATCAAGCAGTTACTATAAATAGCAGGTCAGCACAGGTGACAGGGGTGAGCCCAACAGTTACATCACGAAGGTCAAGTTGAGCAGAAATCAGATATCCATGGAAATCACAGGAGCTCCAGAATTTACCAAAAATAGGAAGCTAGGCAGAAGGCATAAAAAATATTCTAAGTATCTGAAACTTGAAGCCCCAGTCTCCAAATGTGCCCAAGGTTTAAGAGGTTGGTGAAAATCTTTCAAAATCTGAAACTTGAAGCTCACCCACCAATATGCGCCTAGGTTGAGAATTGAGGAGTCAAAATTCATCTAAGTCTAGCAAAATGGAAGTTCAGCCTGCTAAATGCACCTTAAGAAGCTTGAAGGGCCATGAAAAATTTGCTAAGTCTGAGAAATTGGAAGCTCAAGGCATCAAATGCGCCCTATCCTGAAATGGAGGAGGTGAAAATTTGGCTAAGCACTTGAAACTGGAAGCTAGCCTAGTAGAATGCGCCCAACTGACATGGAGAGCTTGAAGATTATTTCTAAGTGTCTAAAATTGGAAGTAGGACCCCTGAGATGCGCCTTGACCTTGAGAAGGGGTAAGAAAAGTTTCTAAGGCGTTGAAACTTGAAGCTTGACCCTTGAAATGCGCCTAGGATGGGAGATGAAGTGGAAATTTTACTAAGTGTTTGGAAATTGGAAGTAAGCACCCCCAAATGCGCCCAAGTTGAGGGGGGAAGCTTAAGAATTGACTAAGTCTTGAAAACTTGAAGTAAGCCTAGTCATATGCGCCCAAATTTTCTGTGTTCAAAATTTTCTAAGACAAGAAAACTTGAAGTAGCTACCCTTGAATGCGCCTAGCTTGAAGAGGGGGATAGTAAAATATTCTAAGTTTGAGAAAATGAAAGTTGGACCCCTTGAATGCACCCTAGTGGAGAGTTAGCCTTGAAGAATTGTCTAAGTCTGGAAGAATGAAAGCTCAGCCTAGCATATGCGCCCAACTTGAGAAGTTGAAGGAAATTTGGCTAAGGCATCAAAATTGGGAGTAGCCCATCTCATATGCGCCCTGGCAACTGGAGGTCAATGGAAAAATATCTAAGTGTTGAAAAGTGAAAGCTCAGACCCCTATATGCGCCTTTAAAGAAAGAGATGCTTGGAGATTTTGCTAAGTGCTTGAAATTGGAGGTTCACCTTGTGAAATGCGCCCAAACTTGGAGGAGTTGAAATATTTCTAAGTGTTCTGAAACTGGAAGAAGGACCCCCTATATACGCCCAAGGAAAGCATGAAGTTTGGAAAAGTTTCTAAGGAAAAATGGAAGTAGGCACTCCCAAATGCACCCATGATGAATAGGTGGCAAGAAAATTCTCCAAGTCATGAAAATGGAAGATGGCTTTTTCAAATGTGCCTATCCTGTGCAGGAGGCATGAGAAAATTTCTAAGAGTTTGCAAATGGCAAGAGACCTACCTAAATGCGCCCCCAAGATATGCAAATAATTTCTAAGGCATAAAAAAAAATAGAAGTACACCCATCAAAATGCGCCCAAGTTAGAAACATGAAGGAGAAATTTCCAAGGCATGGCATGAGCCCCTTTCATTTGTAGAGATAGGCTAAAAATGCCTACAAAGAAGTTTGATTGTTTTCTAAGTCGGGCAAAGAGACATCTTCAAGTATGCCTAAGGAGAAGTAAGAATAAACTTTGGTGATGAAATATTTTTTAGAAATATAAAAATTAAATGTACCCCTTCGTCTGTATGCACATGGATTCTGCATTTCCAAGGGGAATTTTCTTTTGGGTACTGGATATCTTTAACGAGGAGATGATTTTGAAGTTTTCCACACCTCATTGGACATTTTAAAGTGAGGATTTTCACTAGGCGCTCGAATGATGAAATCTTCTAGGCGGACAAAGTAAAAAATTTCTAAGGAATAAAATATGAAAACGCCTAAGTCTATTGAAATGAAAGATAAATTCTATGAGGTGAAATACGCTAAGGCACGAAGAATTTGAAGATGAAGTGAAACTTAAACATCAGACTTTCAAGTACGTCCTCAAGGTGGAGAAATTTCTAAGGCACAAACTCCAAGCACAAGTCTCTAAATGCGCCCGCAATGAAAGGTTATGAAGAAGGCAAAAGTTGTGCTATGGTGAACTTTATCCAAAGATCGACCTTGGAAATCAGAGCATGGAGATTAGGTAAGTGAAGTGATTTTTTTATTATAAGTGTTCTGATGCTCTTCTTTTTATTTGTTTTGCAGGGTGAAAACCTGGGCTAAAGCATGATGATTTGAGACGATGGAGTAAATACTCCAAGACAACATTACAACCTCGAAAGAAGAAAGTTGCATGTTGGAAGAAATGGCTAAGTGTTGGAATAACCTAATATGCACTCAATTCAGAGAGGTAGTGTTGATGTGATTTTCGTGACCGCACCAACGCAAAATAAAGTCGCCAACGGCTACCCTATTCTCTCTTGATCAAAGTATCGAGCACACTAAGATTGCGAGAGAGTTTGTGTGTTCAACTCCAAGGTTCCTTCAGTGCGAATAGTCTCTGTTGGCTCAATGTGATTTGCTGGTATTTCAAGGGGACTTACGGAATTGTTCAGCAGTAGAGAAAGGAATTCAAATGCTCGAAAGATTTGTCTATGAAGCGCGGGTTTCCTATTCTAACCAGAAAGTATTGAATTGAAATGGTGCAGGGTTTAGAGAGTCTAAATCTATTCTAAGGCGTGGGACATGGCGATCAATCTTCACAAGCTTCAACCAAGCTCTGCTTTGCCTCACTTCAGACAGCCTCCATAGAACCGGTGCAATCTTCAGAGGAGTAGCTCAAGGTGTTCAAATCACAACTTAGCATGAAAATACCATCACAACGACGCATATAAACATACAAATCATGATCGAAGTTAAGTACACGATATTCCAGTTGACCACACAAGGCGCATTCACCATCAGCGAACACACTAGTGGTATGGATAGACGAAGTTTGCTCGAATTAAAGACCACATTCCACAATTCCTATCTACTACATGCATGAAATGAAATTATGCTACTCTATGCTACTTGAAGTAGAAGGGATGAAGAAACCTCGCTAGCTATCCATAACAAAGACGAATTTCACCATCAATGAAAAGATCTTTTATTATGAAAGTTTTACACAACAATCTCTTGCAAAAAATTTCAAAAGAAAACTTTCCTTCTTCTTCAACTACACTGTCAATCTATACTAAGCTACTTCTAAGTTGTCCCTCTACTCCTCTGCTATTCTAACTCTGATCTAATTCTAATGGGATACAAATGAGGGGGACTCCCCCTTTTATAGTTGGCCAAGTCCAACAAACGGCTCGGATTACAATCGGTTGGATGGCCCAGATTGTGCCACCTCAGCCCTAAACAAGATTCACCCTAAAAACCGCCACCAAGAGGAGTGGGGTAATAAATGAGCCATAATGTCCATCATCCTTCTAGAAGATTCCATCTTTGAAACGCATTCACACTGTTCTTGATCTTCTTCTTGACGTTGTTCTTCAACTTTGCTCGAGCTTCCATTCTTTCCTCCATCTTGAGTTTTGAAAACATTTCTTCTTTGTCACTAAGTCTCAACACTTAGCCATTTTCTTGCAACTTTTTCTTCCTTCGTGATTTATCATCTTGGACTATTTGCTTCATCACTTTAAGTCATCATCGTTTGGTCTGACGTTTCTCCTGCAAAACAAGCAAGGAGAAGAGCATTAGAACACTTCATAATATAAATTCACTTTACTTACCTGATTTTCACGCTCTAACTTCCAAGCGTTCATTGTCCTCACTAGCCAACTTCATCCTCAAATTCTCCATGCCTTAGTCAAATTTTCAACCCATCTTGTATTTTGCTTGGCGCACTTCACTCTGAGACTTCATCCAACTCTGGCTCGAGAAAAAAATGCTTTCATCAGGAATTTGATAAAAAATTATCTAGGTACTTAACTTCAAATTCATCCGCCAAGGCAACATATTTCAACATCTTCCTCTCTTGCCTTAGAAAATTTTTCACACTTTTACTTAGGAAATTCATTATTCCAGTGCCCATCAAAAATCTCCATCCTAAAAGCCTTGGCGAAGTGTAGAAGACATGGAAATCAACTTCTCATCAAAGATCTTCAATACCCAGAAGAAAATTTTCTTCAGAACTTGTCGAACTCATGGGTATACAACGAACGGGTTCATTTAATTTTTTGAATTTTCCACCTTGGAAAAATAATTCCTAGTGAAATTTAATCCCATTCTTCTCATCTGTGAACATTTTGTGTTGCTCCGACTTGAAATTTTTTTAAATCCATCCTGCAATGCCAACATCCTCTGACTTTATCACTGGCAAATTCATCCGTGCTTCAGGAAAAAAAATTCATCACCTTCATGTCTAGGCGTATTTTCTAAAGGAAGAAAATGTTTTGCCTTAGAAAATTTTTGAATCATTTTGCATTTTGCCTTAGGAAATTTTATTCAACTTCCTTCATTTTCCTGTGGTGAGAAAATTCTATCAACTTTACTTAGAAAATTCTAATGCTCAGAGTGTATATGTCATGAAGAATATTTTTTTTTCCAACGCATTAGTATATTTTAATCTCCCCTTGGGTGCATTTTATGCTTGAAGAGGACATTTTAACTTTCAACACCTAGCATCACCTTATGCCTTGGGCGCATTTGGCTCTTCATGAGGAATATTCAACTTCACTCATCCCACATACCTCTTGGCGCATATCACACTTGAAGGATATTAACCACACCTTCTTGTGACCCTTTGACCTCCTTCCTTTTGTCTTTACATGCCCTCACTTGGGCGCATATAGCATGTAGAGGAGAATAACATCTCTAACACCCCTTTGACCATCTTGACCCCTTGTGAACTTGGGCGCATTTTGGCACATGTGAAGGACGAACACTTTGACCCTTTGACCTTGGGCGCATTTCAACAAGCTAGGAGATGGGCGCAAATGGAGGGTGGGGAGGAATGAGTCCATGCCTTAGGATTTTTTGCATGTCATGATTGGAGGTGGGCGCATTTAGCTATGTGTGAGGGATAAACTTAACACTTAGAAAATTTTCAAACATCTCTACCTTGCATGAGGGCACATTTTGCCATAGGTGATGGATGAAACTTTTTACTTAGAAAATTTTATGTCTCTTAATCCTTGAGGGTGCATTTAGACAAGGCAGGAGGATGAAATCAACACTTAGCCATTTTCCTGACTCTAGCTAAAGATGGGCGCACTTTCATGTTGATGCAGGATGAAGTCTCAGACTTAGCCATTTTTTTCTTGTCTTCGCTAGCTTCTTTGTGCCTTACTATAAATAGTAAGTCCCTTGATTTTCATATCTCAGAGGCTCAGATTGTTTTGAAATTTTAAACACTGCATCTTCACGACCTCGTTAGCCCGTTGACATTGCCATTCTGAGTTGACTTGCTAAAAATAGCATATTTCTGAAGGTAGTTCGCTATTTATAGTAAATGCTCGTTTCTGATACCTCCACAACTCCGATTGACTTGAAATTCGAATGACGTACTCCTCACCACGTGACTTGCCTGTTGACACTGGTGCCTGCTACTAACTTTCTATTTTTAGCTAGTTTCTTAAATGACTTACTATAAATAGTAAGTGCTTCGTTTGCCCTCAAATTTTACCAACGGATAGCTTGAAAGGTACTGATTGCGGTGGTTTACACCGGTTTTTGAAAATTCTGACTTTTTACCCCTCCTTTTGGGTCCCGAAGCTGGAAACCCTAATTCATCTTTCATGCATATCAAATGACCTTTGTTTGTTCTCGTTTCTGTTGCATTGCGATCAGCTCGTGATTCTGAAGTGCTGGGAGGCAGCTGTCGGGATGCACCTGCGAAAAATAGTAAGTTCCTGAAGGAGTGATTATCTCCATTTGCATGTCATATCATTGTGAAGCTCTCGAAAAACCCATAAAGAATATGCAGACATGCAAAGGAAACCCTGACATGCAAACCCTAAAAATAGCCTCTAAAGGCTTAACTTTGAAAGTCGTTATCTCACTTTGCATGTTACACCATCGCGAAGGTCTCTGAAAACCTAGAAGGAATCCCTAGATATGCACTGAAAAAATCTGCATATAAACCTTGAAATCTGCCCTAGAAGCTGAACTGCTAAAAATAGTAAGTTGTTTGTTTCAGCTCAAATTTTGCATACGAGTAGCGCGATGTGTTCTGGATGCAGTGTGACTGTTAAAACTTCAAAAAAGTTGAAGGAACGCCTGGAATTACACACTTACTAAAAATAGTAAGTTGTCAGAATCTGATGAAATTTAGCTAAGAGTCAACTGGAAGCACACTGACAGCAATGTTAAGCTCTGTTTTCAATTTATTCATTTCATTTGGTTTCAAATTGACCAAAAAGATAGAAACCCTAATTCTCAGACTTGGCCAAATTTCATAATTAAGCTCAATGACAGGCACAATCCTTGAAAGGCAGACATCAGAAAAGAGACACAGAGAGAGAAAAAAACCAAAAAAAGGACCAAAAAAATTAGCCAAAAGGACCTGAAATTGATAAGAAAATCCTTCAAGATCAAAAAAATTAGGGGTCCCCATCTTGAATGGGGCGATGTGTGAAAATGTCACAACAGGTAGATGGCGAGGAAGAAATGCGCGAGTCCAAGATAAGAAAATCCTTCAAGATCAGGGGTGGAGAAATAATGAAGGCTCGGGCATTGAAGAATTGAAGAATGATGGCTAAGAAGAAGATCATCCTCAAGCACTGAAATGCCTTCAAGACTAAGGAAGAAGTTGAAGCCATGATGATCAGACTCGTCCAGTTTGCAGTCAAGAAGAAGAACAAGAACAATGCGAACGCATTTCCAGACAGGAATCTTCTAGAAGATGGTGGACATTAATTGCTCATTTATTACTCCACTCTTCTTGGTGGTAGTTTTTAGGGTTAGGGCTTATATGGCTCGATCTGGGCCATTTATCTGATTGTAATCTGAGCCGTCCTTTGGACTTGGCCAGCTATAAAAGGGGCATCCCCCCTCATTTGTACCTCATTAGATTAGCTCAAAGATAGGAAGATAGAGAGACAACTTAGAGATAGCTTAGTATAGATTGATAGTGTAGTTTGAAGGAAAGTTTTTCCTTTGAAAGCTTTGTAAGAAATTGTTGTGAACACTCTCACAATAAAAAAGGGTTTTCATTGATGATGATCTCGTCTTTTGTTGTGAGTAGCTAGCAAGGTTTTTTCATCCTTCTAATTCAAGTGGTGGCTTAAAGTAGAGTAAATTTCATTTCATGCAAGTAGATAGTAATAATGGAATGTGGTGTTTGATCTAAGCAAGCTTCACTTATCCATACCACTAGCGGGCTCACTGATGATGTGTTCGCCTTGTGTGGTCAACTGGAAACATTGTGGACCTAACTTCAATCACAGTTTGAATGATGGTATGTGTCGTTGTGATGGTATCTTCATGTCAAGTGGTGGTTTGAATATCTTTAGTTACCTCCCTTGAAGATTGCACCGACTCCGTGGAAGCTGTCCGATGCGAGGCAAAGCGAAGTCTGGTTGAAGTTTGCTGAAGTTGAGCTCCATATCCCGCATTTAGGATAGAATTTAGGCTTTCTAAACCTTGCACCCATTTTAATTCAATACTTTCTAGTTAGTTTAGGGAACAAGAGCTTTATAGATAAAACCTTTCGAGCAGTCAAGTTCTTTTCTCCATTGTTGAACAATCTTGTAAGTCCCCTTGAAATACCAGCAAATCACATCGAACCAACTGAGACTATCCATTGCATGAAGGAAACTTGGAATTGAATGCATGATCTTTCTAGCAATCTTAGCATGCAGGAGACTTTGTTCAAGAGAGGATAGAGTAGCCATTGGTAACTTTATTCTATGTTAGTCCGGTCACGGAAAACACATCAACAGGGACGATAGGAGCTGCAATTTATTTTATCTGGGCAATCTGATCCAAAACAGGGGCGGCATGCAAGAAGGGTCGATTTCATCATTTTGAGGAAGCTACTTCATCAAGAAGGATTGTTGTATTGTCTCCAGCTCATCTACATTATTTGCATCAGGTTCCTCTTGTCATCTACTTCATATACATGCATTTTAGAATAATGTCATGGCTGCCATTTGTACTCAGATTTGTAGTAGTTGCATAAAATTGTAATGCCAAGAGTCTTGGCCTTTCTATATCAGCATTGTATTAGACAATATATCTCAATAAAGGAGTTATAAGTTGCAGGTCATATATTTGTTGTATTGAGCATGTTTATATCTTTCATGATCAGCACATTAGTATGCATGCCAAGTGTTTGACGAAATGTCAAATGGCTGTAGATGCACTTTTCTCATGTAGTATTCATATATTTGCATTTGAAAATACAAATTGAGTATTGCATTTGAAAATCCAAAAAGAGTATTGCATTTAGTTTTTTGCGTAGACATCATAAAAGTCCTTTGAAGGATTTTAAATCATATTTGACATCATCTCAAGCAAACAACAACAAACTGAAAAACCAAAACAGCAAGTGAAGACTCTGCATACCAACTGTTTGACAAAATTACAAAGGCAGCAAATTGAAGTGTTTTGAGTCAGATTGAGTTAGGCTCATTACATGCATGGGTCCAAAAGTTGGACAACTTTTTGTCTTTGAAGCCAAAGCCAAAAGAAAAGACAATTCAATGTGTTGCCTTGCACCTAGAAGGAGCAACTCATGAACAATGGTACCATGGGTTGGTAACCCAAGGTCACAATCTCATTATTGTTGTGACCTTTTCACACATCACCCCATTTAAAATGGGGACCCCCTAATTTTTGCTTTGTTCTTGGTCTTTTGGCTTTGGTTTTGTCTCTCTCTTTCTGTCTCTTTCTGTTGTCTGTCGTTCCGGGGTTGTGCTCGTCTTTGAGCTTAAACTTGAAATTTTGGCTAAGTCTGAGAATTAGGGTTTTCGATCTTCTGGTCAGTTTGAAGTCAAATTGAGTGAGTGAATTGAAATCTGAGCTTGGCACTGCATTCAGTAGGCTTCTGGCAGATTCCCAGCAAAATTTCACTGAATTCTGATAACTTACTATTTTTAGTAAGTGTTCAATTTAGGGCATTTTCTCAGCACTTTTGAAATTTTATCCGCCACACGGAATTCGAAGCACGTCAAACTGCTTGTCTGCAAAATTTGAGCTAGATCTAACAACTTTCTATTTTTAGCAAGTATCACCTTCAGGAGCAAATTTTAGGGTTTGTATGCAAAGTTTTTCGGTGCATGTCTAAAGAATATTTATGGGTTTTCCAAGACCTACACAATGATATAACATGCAAGATGAGATGATAACTTTCAACAGTCTTCACTTCGGAGGCTATTTTTAGGGTTTGCATGTTGGAGTCTTCGACACATGTCTGGATATTGTTTGTGGGTTTTTTGGAAGCTTCGCAGTGATGTAACATGCAAATCAGGATCATGACCTTTTTGCAGTGTTGTATTCAAGAGCAAATTTTAGGGTTTTCATGCAAGATTTTTCGATGCATGTCAGGTTATTCTTTATGGGTTTTTCAAGAGCTACACAATGAGGTAACATGCAAGCAGAGTTGATCACTTTTCAGGAACTTAATATTTTTAGCCAATGCCCGCATGCAATCTAGTTTGCTAGGTTTTTCTGGGTTTTGTGAGATCTCTCGGGCTATGTGACATGCAAACACATCCGACAGTTGATTGGTCACTTTTTCAGACACTTACTATTTTTAGCAGGATCACACTGGCAGCTGCCCAACACTTCAACGTCACGAACAAAGCGAAATGCAACAAAAACGGGGTCAAACAGAGATCATTTGATTGACATGCAAGTCAGATTAGGGTTTCCAGCTTTGGGACCTAAAATGAGGGGTTTCTGAAAACTAATGTATCGCATTGCGACCAGTATCTTTCAAGCTATCCATTGGTAAAATTTGAAGGCAATCTGAGCACTTACTATTTATAGTAAGTCACTTCTCAAACAGGCTATAAATAGCAGGGCAGCGCAAGGCACCAGTGTGAACGGGTCAGTGAATCCACGAGGACCCCATGGAGCAAATTTCACGTCGAACAGAGTTGTAGAAGTCCTGAAATCAAGCAATTGCTATAAATAGTAAGTCACCTCCGGAAACAAGCTATAAATAGCAGGCCAACACAGATGACAAGTGTGAACACGACAATTACCTCACAAGGGTTAGGGTCAGCCAAATCAGGTCTTGAAACACTGAGAATTCATGGAAGTCACAAGGGCACCAGAACTTTCTAAAAATAGAAAGCTAGGCAAAAGGCATAGAAATTTGTCTAAGTCTGAAAATGGAAGTCCAGACCCCCATATGCACCCAGCTTGGAGGTAGGCTAAGGAAAATTTTCTAACTCTTGTGAAATTCCTGCTCCAGCCCCCAAATGCGCCATCATCAAGGAGGGAGCCTAAAATTTCTAAGTCTAAGAAAGTTCCTCCATGACCCTTGAAATGCGCCCAAGGTGAAGCTGGTTGGAGGATGAAAAGTTTTCAAGTAATGGGAAATTCCTGCAGGACCCCCTAAATGCGCCCTTCTTGAAGGGTTGACTTGGAAAATGTTCTAAGGCGTTGAAAATTCCTTCATCACCCCTAATATGCACCCAAGAAGAAGGTAGGTGGAGTAAAAGTTTCTCTAAGTTATTGAAATTTCCTATACACCTAGCTAAATGCGCCCAACATGGAGAAGGCTAGAGGAATTGACTAAGTGAAGAAAAGTTCCTGCAGACCCCCTTGAATGCACCCTTGTTGAGAATGAAGCTTGGAGAGAATTACTAGGGTGTTGGAAATTCCCCCTTGACCCCTCAAATGCGCCCACCTTGCCATGGAGGATGTTTAAAAAATTTCTTAAGTGTGAGAATTCCTCCTCACCTACCTAAATGCGCCTATGTTGGAGATGGGACTTGGATTTTATTCTAAGGCATGAAAAGTTCCTCCACCCCTTGTCAAATGCGCCCAAAGTGAAGATGGCTGAAAGATAAAAATTTCTAAATGTGAAATTTTCTCCTGACCCCCTCAAATGCACAAGTGAAGATGGCTGAAAGATAAAAATTTCTAAGTGTGAAATTTTCTCCTGACCCCCTCAAATGCACCCTCATCAAGGAAGGATGTTTGAAAAAATTTCTAAGTCAGGAGAAATTCCTTCTCCCCCAGTCAAATGCGCCCAGTCTAAAGGAGAGATAAGAAAATTTTCTAAGGCATGTATGAATTGGCAAAGAAGAAGTCAAAATGCGCCCAACTTCAAGGGGTGAATTGGAAAATTTTCCTAAGGCAAGGAGAAGTACGCCCAAGGAGGAATGAGGATAAACTTTGATGAAAATATTTTCAAAGGTATAAAATTCAAAAATTAAATGAAACCCTTCATTTGTAGACACATGAATCCTTCATTTTCTGAGGGGAATTTTCTTCTGGGTACTGGATATCTTCGACAAGGAGATGATTTTAAAACTTTTCACGCCTTGCCAGAGATTTTAGGTTGAAGATTTTGCCCAGGCGCCTACTTGATGGAATTTCCTAAGTAGAATTAAAAAATTTCTAAGGCAAAGAAATAAATATTTTTGAAAATGAAACTCCTCGGCCTATGAAATTGAAGCCAGATGCCTAGACATTTTTCGATGGAGTTTCTAATAGGAGTAATTTGTACAAGTCAGTATGAGGAGGCAATAACAAGATGAAATCAATGCCTTGGCCAAATATGATAAGCTGAAAGGGGGTGCAGTTGAATTTAATATTTTCAAAAGATGATTTAAAAATGTTGAAGTAAAATACGCCCATGCCATGAATATGAGTTTTTGAAGTTCTAGAAGGTCAAATATTCTAGACGCCAGATGACAAGTGTTGCAGCTACCAGAGGAGGGAAAATCGAAATTTGAATGAACTGGCTAAAGTTAGCTCCCTTCTAGAAATCGACTTGGCTATAAGAATTAAGATGATTTAGTTGTTGAGTGCAAGCTGAAACTTGGAGAGGAAAATTTGAACTTGGGCTCTAAGGAAGGAAAAATTCGAAGTTGAGAAGTTGCTGTAGCTGGCTTGGGCTGAAATTTCTTTGAAGTGCTGAAGTTGTGCTGCTGCAATGAAAATTTTCTAAGTGTTGAGAGGAATTCGAAGTTGCGGAAGGGTGTTGTTGAGGTTTGGAGTTGGATTTAGTGCTGAAGCTTTCTCATTTTCAAAAATCTGCTGGCAGCCCCGATGTGATTTTATTTTTCTAAGTTAAATTTCTAATGACTGTCTTTTGTTTTTGCAGAATGGCTGAAGTAAGAGCGACTGGCAAGGAAAACAATGTTGAATCCAGCAAGGCGAACGCATCAAGACAAGCTGTGATCAAGAAGCTGAGCAAGTCATTCCTGTCAGAGTCAAAGTTCTCTTCAAAGCTGGGCAAGTTGAGTGACAAATTTAGGCTCTTTCAATTTGGAAGCTTTCAAAAGCTGAATGATGGGAATTGGAGGCCATCGTCCATCAATCACTTCGCACAATATTGTCAGGAGTGGACTTTATGTAGCTATTGGTTTTCCACCAGCGATTCAATGCCCGAAGTTAATCATGGAATGTGCTAACTGCTACAACCCAGAACAGAGGACTATTATTGCACCTGATGGCAAGTTGTTTGCCAACCTCACACCTGCAGCCATTGGTGAAGCATTTGGAATTCCTGCTTACAAGAAGATGATTTACAAAACGAGAGAACGTGTTCAGCGAATGTATGCTTCTACATTTGACAAATGTGCTGATATGATAAACTCCTGTTGGATGAACAAGCCCAAGCCCACTCGCACGAAGTTGCTGAAGCAGGAATATTTTGATTTGATTATGATGCTCAGCAAAGTTGGAGGATGCCCCCAGGCGTTCATCTTTGAACCTTGGATGTTTTACTACATCAACCTTGTGCTGGAAGGCAAGGAGCATATTGACTGGGCAGTGATGATCAGTGATAATTTGCATGAACAACTTCGGAGTTTGAGGAGAACGAAGACATTTTACATGGGATCATACAAAATACAGACGGATATCATACAAGGAGCCGATTGGGTGTGGCTCTCAGCAGTTCAAGATTCATGAGGCTTGTCTGCAACTGCACTTGACGAGCACGTCTCACTACAAAAGGGTCAATGATGCCTTCACAATGCATATCACGAGGATACTTCAGCAGGGGACTCATCATAGAATATCAAGAGAAGCTCAGGAGTTGATAGAAAGGTACAGATGTTGGTTTATCCAATTTCCGAAATTTACTTATATCAGGCTGCAAGGGTTCTCTTCGTATCCTTATAGGTTGCCCAGGTACCCTACGAATAGGATCTTGATGTTAGAAATATCTAGGCAACTCATTGCCTATGATAAGATTCAGAAGAAAAAGAAGGGAGGACTTGATTTCCAATTCATCATGGGAAATTCAGATGAAGTGTGTCCATTGTAGGCAGCCAAGGAAGCTGAAAATGAGCTTCAGTTTTTCCAGTTTTTCCACCTTCCTTACCACATTAGTAGGCAGCATTATGATCCTCATAGGAATATCAGATGGATACTATCAGAGGAATTCAAACATAAGGCAAATATTGAGGACTTATGGGCAAGTGCATTAGATGAGGCTGAAATAAGGAGAAGGATGTTTTCTAGAGTACCATTGAGTTTGATTAGAGAATGTGAGATTGTCCCAGTGCCAGACCAGGTAGATGAAGATGTGAATGTTTTACACCTAGATTATGAGACAATGAGGAGTACACCGCTCCCACTTCTGGATTGGTTGGAGCTAGAAATTACGGATTTGGATACACTTTGCATACCAGTCTTGATATTCATGAGAAGTTGGGTCGAGAGGCATGTGAACAGGCTTAAGAGCAGGTCAATTCCTCTTACTTACAACTTGATGGGAGATCATAGATCGCCAACTGTTACAAAGAAGAAACAAGTTGCTCGAGCTCCAGAGTCATGAAGGAAAGAGCCAGTCCAGCCAAAGCCTCTAAGAGTTGAGGTGGCATCACCTACGCCATTGGAGACTCGTTCTCCAAGTATACAAGAAGTCTCATTGTTTGCTGATCAGAGGAATATGTTGAATAAGGAATAGGAATTACAAGAGGCAAATCGGCCACCTTGAAGGGAGTTTGTTGGCCAAAGTGTAAACACGCCTATCAGAGATAACTAGCAGGAGGAAGATGAGGATACGGCCACAGATACACGCTTCCAGCATGAGCTTGAGGCAGCATTAGAGGATGACACGGTTACAGGACAGGAAGCCCAGGGTTCAAGAGATACTCAATCTGTGGAAGTTGGTGAGCCTCGTCAAGATGAAGTTAGAGAAGAGGTTCGTGAAGAAGAAGCAAGGAATGAGCAGCCATTTATTATTTTTGACCTGCAGCAAGTAGTACCAGATTGGCTCTGAGATAAGATGAGGAGGAGCCCCGTTGAAGAAATTGATCCAACAATTGAGATGGAGGAATTCCTGAGTAGGATCAGTGTGCCTCCAACAAAGAAGAGAGCTACGAAGTTTTCAAAGATTTCAACAGATGAGGATGGCTCTCGCACCCTTCACATGGCTGTGCCAAGGGTTGAGTGTGATCAAGATGAGGCCGTCCTAGAGAATTATGTGATCACCACCATGGAGTTGGGTCGCCCCACGGGAGCACAGATAATTGAGGAGTGTGATAACTCCTACCAGGCACTCAAAGACAGGTTACTCCGGACTGAAGGCAAATATAAGAAATTGAAGGAGCACAAGACTTTGATCGGTTACGTACAACATTTGTCTCATCCTTGCAGACAGGAGAATCCGGCAATTGAGCTTCTAGCCGAGCTTCCCAGAGAATCAGTTAGCAGCTTGGAAGATTTGAGGAAGATGGCACAAGAGGCAGATAGATGGGTTGCTAGTGTTCATGCTAAGACAAAAAGTTTATGGAGGATCTTGCTCATTCTTATCAGCAGGCTTCTGGCATTATGGCACAGATGGATGCAGTTGATCAAGCTTGGGGTGATGCTCTTATCTATCAAACCAAGGTTGTTCTTCGCTTAGAAGCTTTGATGCATACTCCCTTACAAACTTTGGTTGAGGGAGGCGTGATACATGAGGGTGATAGATATGACTTCACCGGTTGGTATTCTTCAGTTGTCACAGGCCGAGGATTCTTTGATGCGGCACAGGCAGATTCAACCAAGGTCAGAAAGGCCATGGTGAACATTCTTGATGGAGTCCTGAACACATTGGAGGCTATATTTGCTAGGAGGTTGACTTTTGAGGAGGCGACTGCTGATGGTTTGAAGGGTAGACTGTCGCCTTTCTTTTCAAAGGTGAAGACTTTTGTTCATAATGACTTTGAGAACACCTCAACTTTCTCCAGCATTATCCAGAACACTCAGAATGCTTTAGTTGCTTGGAGAAAGTCTTGTACTCGACATGGGCAAGTAGTTACAGTGTTGGAGTTTCAGCTTGATCATACCCCGCCTATCTCAGTTCAAGAGGTTGAAGCTGTACTGACTAGGTTCATTGATTTTGCGGCCAAGGAGAAGGAGAATGGAAATGCCTTTTTGGATGACAACCCTCTAGATGATTGATAATGGGCATTGATTACCTTTGCTATTTTGGGAGTGAGTGGGAATCTTTTGACTCATTTATTGTACCACTCATTCTGGCAATTTTTAGGGTTAGGGCTTATGTGGCTTGATCTGATCCCTCCATTTGATTGTAATTTGAGTCGTCCATTGGACTTGGCCAGCTATAAAAGGGGCATCCCCCCTCATTTGTACCTCATTAGACTAGAGAGTAGACATTCTGATAGAGCAGAGAGATAGCTTAGCATTAGTTTATTAGCATAGTTTGAAGAAGGAAATTTTTTCCTTTGAAAACTTTGTAAGAAATTGTTGTGAACACTCTCTCAATAAAAAGAGTTTTCATTGATGATGATCTCATCTTTTGTTGTGAGTAGCTAGCGAGATTTCTTCGTCCTTCTACTTCAAATAGGACTTAAAGTAGAGTAATTTTCATTTTCATGCACATAGTTAGTTATGGATTGTGGTTTTTGATCAAGACAGCTTCATTTAATCCATACCACTAGCAACTTGATGATAGTAAGTTTGTCTTGTGTGGTCGACTGGAATACTTTTTAAGCTTAACTTTGGTTATAATTCACATTTTGGCATGCATCATCGTGATGGTGTCCTTATGTTGAATTGTGATTTGAACATTCCTTGCTATCCCCTTGAAGATTGCACCGACTTTGTAAAGGTTGTCCAACGTGAGGCGAAGCAAAGTCTGGTTGAAGTTTACTGAAGTTAATCCGACATCCCGCTTTAGGATAGAACTTAGACCTTCTAAACCTTGCACTTATTTAAATTCCGCACATTTCTAGTTAGTATAGGAAACTCGTACCTTATTGCCAAATCATCCGCAACGCACAAAAACCCCTTTCATCATTAATCTGCTATCAACTGCTAACTTCTGAACAATTGTGTAAGTCCCCTCGTGAAAACAACATATCACAATGAACCAACTGAGTGTACTCCACTGCATTGAAGGAACCTTGGAGTTGAACGTGTGATCTCTCTTGCAATCTTAGCATACGGAATACTTTGATCAAGAGAGAATGGAGTAGTCATTGGATACTTTATTCTGCTAATTGGTGCGGTCACAAAAATCACATCAACAATTATCACCTATAATGAGTTTACCAATAAACTCATTGAAAGATTTGACAAGGACTCAAAACTACAATTCAAAGAGTTGGCATAGTTGAGGCAACATGGGATGCTTGATGCCTACATTTCTCAATTTCAGAGGCTTTCTATGATGGTTCCTAATATTTCAGAAAGAAAACTTGTTAAGTGTTGTTCATTGAAGGGTTGATCGAGCCTCCCAAAGGGCGGGTGAAAGTTTTTGACTCACCAACACTTCAAGATGCAATCAAGAAAGCAAGGAACACATAGTTTCTTGTTCCCAAGAGTAAATTTCAACCCAAGACCTTACAGCATGAAAAGGAAAACAAGCATTTTCACAAGGAGTCAAATCAGTCCAAAAATTTTCCTTCAAAAAAGGATGATGACCTCTGAAATGAGCTAAGGAGGGAAAATTTATGCTTTACATGCAAGGAGCCATGGGCCCAAGGCCATAAGTGCTTTGAGAAAGGTCAAGTTCATCACTTGGAAGTGTATTCAGTTGATGAATCTGAATCAAAAAATTCAGAACAAGCAGCTGATATGGAGGAAGAAGTACCAAAAGAACTTAAAGAAGAAAGGGAAAATGAAGGCACCTTTGCTCGGTTCTCAAGTCTTCAAAAAAATGATTCCTTCAAGGTTCATGGAGTATTGTGTGGGCAAAAAATTGTTGCTCTCATTGATACAGGTGCTACACACAACATCATTGGCAAAGGAGTTCTAGCATGAAGAGGCCTTTAAACAAAAGACTTTGAAGGTTTCAAAGTCATGGTTGTTGATGGATTCACTCTTTCATGCTCAAGGAGAATTCCCCAATTGAGTCTATGATTGGGCAACTATGAAGTCAAAGATGATTTTTATGTGGTGAGTATTGGTGACTAATGTTGTTCTCAACATCCAGTGGCTTCATTCTTCATGGGAGATCGACTTGAATTTACAAACAATGGAGCTGAAATTCCAAGTTCATGGAATAATGATTTTGTTGAGAGGAATGTCTAATGGAGGACCTTGTGTTGTCACATGCAAGAGGATGGAGAGAATGTTTCACCATGAGCAAGTTGAGTGGGGCAGCCCAATGTATCATCATGCCTACCATTTCCTGAGGAGATTTTGATTTAGAACAATTTCCTAAGTTTGCAGGTCTAGAGTTGGGGCAATAAGAAGATTTGTTTAAACATGAGTATGGAAATAACTTCCAATCTTTGGATAACCCACTCTTTGAAATGAAAGAAAAATTATCCTTTGATAATCCACTTTTTGAAATGAATAATTAGACACTTCTTGATTCCAATAACATAGAATAACAAGTTATGGGATCCAAGTGAAGTTTTTTAGTCCTGAGATATATGTTATTTCTGATATTGGAGGCGGTTTTCAATTTGTATAAGTTTTCAAATCAACAACTAATGGTTAGCAATTTGAACATCTCTATGATTAAAGCTTAAAGTATGACACTATTGTTCCTAGTGAAGAAACCTTAAGCATCATTAGAAGTTTTCCAAATGAACTTCGCATGAATACCAGAGTAGCATAGCATAAGCATGATGAAGCTACTTTATTATTGAGTACATATGTAAGAGATCATCAACAAAGTTTGTTGGAGATTTGTGGTGACAAAAGGAATATACTACGGAGGATCATTGATTGCAATTTCAGATTTGGTGCAGCTACCATCACTTCAATCAACCATCACCTGACTTTAGTTGCATACATTCATTCAGGTGGGTTGGCAAGTAATGTCAATCAAGGTATGGAGCATTTTTCAAATTAGTGATTGTTTCAGAAGAATTTTCAGCCTTTGCTAAAGGGGTTTTAGTCAATACAGTGCTCTCTTTCCTTGTTTTGGTAAGGAATTTCAAATTTGCAATCATTGTTCCATCTTCAGAGTGTTGATTTTGATGAAATTAAATTAGAAGTTATTTCCAGACTTGAACAGCAACAAAATTGATCTTCTTGAGGTCACTAAATCATTGAAAAGTTTTGAAAAATGGTTTCAGCTGAAAAAAAAATGAATTTTCCAGCCAACATAGCTTCGTTTTGGATGGAAAACCAAGTGATTCATGGCTGTCATAATTTGTTTTCAGCTTGTACACAAGATGATTTGTATCCTATCTTGGAAGGATTAGTCTACAATATCATTAATGAAGATCATTTGCAAGGTTATGCATTGTGGACTTGTTGTGACCTTTTCACACATTGCCCCATTCAAGATGGGGACCCCCTAATTTTTGCTCCATTCTGGTCTTTTGGCTTTGGTTCTCTCTCTCTCTCTCTCTCTCTCTCTCTCTCTCTCTCTCTCTCTCTCGGTATCTTTCTGTTGTCTATCTTTCCTGGGGTATGCCCGTTTGTGAGCTTAAAAATGAAATTTTGACCAAGTCTGAAAATTAAGGTTTGTATTTTTCTGGTCAATCTAAAATCAAATGAAGTGAATAGAGTGAAATCTAAGACTAACATTGATGTCAGTCTGCTTCCAACAAGTTTCCACTGAAGTTTCATCAAATTCTGGCAACTTACTATTTTTAGTAAGGTGCAATTTAGAGCATTCCTTCAGTATTTTTGAAGTTCCAAGAGTCACACTGCATTCAAAACATGTCAAGCTACTTCTCTGCAAATTTTCAGCTGAAACGGACAACTTGCTATTTTTAGCAGTTCAGCTTCCAGAGCAGATTTCAGGGTTTATATGTGAAGTTTTTCAACGCATGTCTAGAGATTCCTTCTGGGTTTTTTGAAACCTTCGCGACGATGTAACATGCAAAATGAGACGATGACTTCGTGAGTTCACCTCTCGTGAGGCTATTTTAGGGTTTGCATGTCG